>JAEOAE010002331.1:0-55673 GCA_036365155.1 Meriones psammophilus | reverse complement strand
TTTCTGCATGTATGAACAAGTCTGCATCATTTCCCAACTTGGGCTCTTTTTGTTTTTGTTTGTTTGTTTGTTTGTCTGTTTTGTTTTCCTACTCAGATGTGTTTACTTTTGTCTTTTTGCTATTTTATTTTCTTATTATAAATTATATCCCTCCTTTTTAATATGAGGGTGAATTTAGACAGGATAGAAGGGGAGATGGGAAAGAGTTGCCAGGATTAGAGGAAGGGAAAACTTTAATCCAGATGAACATATAAGTAAAGTGACTATTTTAAAGGAAAAAAGGAGAAGGAGGAGAATGAAGAAAGAAAAAGAAGAAGGAAGAGTTGGAGAAAGAAGAAAAGCAGGAGGAGGAGAAGATGAGAAGATGAAGAAGAAGAAGAAGAAGAAGAAGAAGAAGAAGAAGAAGAAGAAGAAGAAGAAGAAGAAGAAAAAAATTGTGTCAAAAGAAATGTTAAATAGCCATGCACAAAAGATCCAGAAAATCTAAAAAGTGCAAAAAGTAATTTATAAATAATAAAAATAGAAAAAGAAGAAAAAACTCACATCAAAATCCTAGAAAATATTTTCAGCAAAATAATAGAAGAATGTATCCTTAACCTAATGAAGAATGGGTAGCCTATAAAAAAGTACAAAACGTATATAGAACAACAATTAAAGAAAAAAAAGAAATTGTGCTCAGCACATATAATCAAAACATTAAATGTAAAGAAAAGTATATTAAACAAAGAAGGGATATTAAAAGTTGCAAGTTGAAAATACTAAGTTGCATATAAATTCAGGATCTTTAGCCCTAACTCTTAATCTCTCAAGAGAGATTCTAAACCTAGAATGTCTGAAACAAATTATATATAATCTTTAAGGGACCCTTATTCCTACATCCAGTAAACTTTAAATAATAAATGATGAATAAAGATATATTGCATAATAAAACCAAATATGAGCAATATCTCTGTAAAAACTTCACTACAGAAGCCAATCAATGGAACAATCCAATCTAAAGTGTTAACCACACCCAAGACAACACAAAGAATGAATAATCCCAAGCATCAAATCGGGAGGCAAAAACCCCACACCATAACTACAAAATAAAGGGAAATAATAAACATTGCTCATTGAAATCTCTCAACCTGTATGTTCAATTCTCAAATAGAAAGACAGGAACTAACAGAATGGAGTAGACAACAATGTCCATTCTTCTGCTGCATCTACTGAACACTCTTTATCATCCAGATTGGACAGCATCTCAAAAGGATGAATACAGTAAAAAAGTTGACCAAAAAGTTTAGTGGAACTTTGTTTTATAAATTTAAAAATTCTTGAGTCGATTTAAAAGAGAGTATGGACTGTACACACTGAATGAGGAGTTCCACCATTATCCATATGAAAACAACAGATGACTTGGACTGGTCCAGCACACATTTACACTCATGTTTACTAAAGCACAGCTTACCATGTGCTAAGATAGAATGGACTTGATTGTCCTGAATCACATGAGTGCAAAATATATTATTCAATTTTTTTTTATTCATGGAAAACGTACTTTTGTTTTTTTTTTTGAGATTTTTAATATAATCACATTATTTCTCATTTATCTGTCCTCCCTACAAAATCTCTCATATAGCCCTCTTTTGGCTCTTTCAATTTCAAGTCTTGGGTTGCCAATAACTGGTATTATAAGTATCATGCATGTGTGTGTGTGTATGTGTGTATGCAAGAGCGAGAGAGAACATTTAACATTTCAAGAAAGTCAATTATTTTACTTTGAAATTGTGGATGAACTCAAAATGTATCATCAAAAGTTATGACCTGAGCTAGACACAGAAATGAAACGTAGTCTGACTTAAGTCCTAACTGTGCTAAAAGCAGTCAGTGCTCTGAAATAAGAATTGAAAAGGGAGTCATATGAAAGGGTAGGAGGTCCTCCCCTACTACTGGACTTGGAAAGGGGCAGGGAGGAGATAAGGGAGGGAATGAGGGATACAGCTGGGATACAGAATTAACAAAATGCAACTAATGAGAAAAATAAAATTATGGAACAGAAAAAAAAAAAAAAAAAGAATTGAATAGTCAGTATTAGAGCCTGAACATCACAGTGTAGTGGCATGACTTGTCAAAGAACACATTTCAGTGACAAGAGGAATAATATAAAGAAATACCTCAGGGTGCATGCATAAGAGCTATTAATAATAGCTTACATTGTTTACTTGAGAAATATTCTGTGTATCTTTTTTTTTAAATCTCAATAACCAAAATGTTATAATTACTGTGTAAGAGACACTAATTTATTTATATATTATTTATTCTTCCATTGATTTTCTTTCCATTTTCACCCTCCAGAGTATTGAGTAATCATTCTTTGCTCTTTTGAAAATTCAAGCCACTTTTTCATAAACTATTTTTACACACTTAACATCAAAATTTGATGTTAAAATATTTTACAATATTATAATACTAGGAATATATAACAATGACTGAATTTTATCAAGGGTATTTATTACATATAGTATTATAGGAAATAGGAAAATGTATAGAGATGAAATATTATTCTTTCTAGTTGTTTTTAAGAGACAGTTGCCTGAGTCCAGCCATCTCAGGAAAAAAAAACTATTTTTTTCTTTTTTTAATGATTATTACAATTTACTCACTTTGTTTTGTGGCTGTAAGCCCCTCCCTCATTTTCCTAACTTCCTCTTCTCCCGCTGTGCCCCTCTGCTGTCCACTGATAGATAAAGTCCTCATTCCCTACTATCTTATCCTAGTCTATCTTATCAAGTCTTACCAAGAATGACTCTACCTTCTTCCTCTGCAGCCTGGCAAGGCTGCACCTTCCAGAAATAGGTGATCAAGGAGCCTTCCACTGAATTCATGTCAGAGACAGCCCCTGTTACCCTTAATAGGGAACTCACATGGAAACTGAGATACTTATGAGCTACATCTGAGTAGGGGTTCTAGGTGTTCTTCATGCATGGTCCTTGGTTGGAACAGGACCCCTAGGCACATATTTTTTGGCTCAATTGGCCTCCTTGTGGAGGTCCTCTCCCATCCAGGCCTTTTTAGCTCCTGAATCTTCCATATTAACCCATGCTTTCTGTACAAAATTTGGCTGTGAGTCTAACCATCTGCTTCAATACCCTGCTATGTAGATTCTTTCAGAGGCCCTCTGTGGTAGTTTCATGCCCTGTTTTCCTATATTCCCCCTTTATCAATGTCTATCTCATTTGTCCTTCTGAATGAGGATTAAGCATCTTCCTTAGGGTTCTTCCTGTTGTTTAGATCCTTTAGGACTATAGATTTTAGTATTTTTAAACCCTATATTATATGGCTAATATCCACATATAAGTGAGTATATACCATGAGTGTCTTTCTGCTTCTGGATACCTCACTCAGAGTGATCTTTTCTAGTTGCATCCACTTGCCTGCTGATTTCCTTGTTTTTAATTGCTGAATACTCTTCCATTGTATAAATTTGCCACAATTTCTGTGTCTATTCCTCGGTTTGGGCACATCTAAGTTGTTTCCAGATTCTGGCTATTGTCAATAAAGCTGTTATGACTATAGTTGAGCAAATGTCCTTGTTGTATGGGTGATAATCTTCTGAATATATGCCCAGGGTGGAATAACAGAATATTCTAGTAGCACTATTCATAATTTTCTGAGAAAGCACCAGATTGATTTCCAAAGTGGTTGTAAAAGTTTACATTCCCACCAGCAATGGAGGAGGGTTCCCTTTTTTCCACATCCAGTCCAGCTTGTGTTGCAGATGATGTGATAGTATATATGAATATCCCTAAAAATTCAACCAGGGAACTTCTACAGCTGATAAACATCTTCAGCAAAATGGCTGGATACAAAATTAAATTAAAAAAAAAAATCTGAAGCCCTCCTGTATACAAAAGACAAATGGGCTCCTAAAGAAATTAGGGAAACAAAACCCTTTCACAAAAGCCACAAATAACATAAAGTACCTTGGTGTGACTCTAATCAAGCAAGTGAACAACTTGTATGAAAAAAAAAAAACTTCAAGGAAGATATCAGAATATCTCCCATGTACAAAGATTGGTAGGATTAACATAGTAAAAATGGCCACTCTATCAAAAGAGATCTACAGATTCAATGCAATTCCAATCAAAATACCAACACAACTCTTTACAGACCTTGAAAGAACAATTCTCAGTTTCATATGGAAAAACAAAAAACGCAGAATTGATAAAAACATGCCTGTACAATAAAAGATTTTCTGGAGGTATCTTCATCCCACATCTCAAGTAGTACTATAGAGTAACTAACAAAAAAAATGGCATGATACTGGCACCTGTACTTTAAATCTAAAGGGGTGTGCATCTACTCATTAATAATTTTTATTAAATCATATCAATAAGCTGAGGGGGAAAACAAGTATAGGGGAATCACCTGCTGTCTCAGTTTTAGACCCAGTTTGAGAGTGCACAGAGAACCAATGTTACCTTGGGCTATTGTTTTGGCTCATCAACCTTAAAACATCCCTGGATTTACTATTAATAGTGTACTTTTCTTAACTTTAAATTGTTCTCTAAGATTTTTTATATCAGAGCCATTAGCAAAAACATCTTACCTGACCTTATTATCATTCTATTTTTTTTCCAAATTCTTTCTAAATATAATGGTCATTGCTAACAATCTACATCTATGGCTCCTTTCAAGGGCAGTGCTTAATTCATTAATCTGCTCTAGTAAACATGTGAAAAGAGATCAAGCATTGTTAATTCTAAATGCCAGTGATATTGCCCAGTGATGAGCTAGAAAACTTCTTAGAGTTCTCATACAGCTCATGTTATAAGGAATATGGGCATCATAAGGGCAACAAACAGAGATATGCTACATGAGAGTACAAAGTCCTCAGGAAAATCAGTTCTTGGGATTATGCTTCTCCAAGACAAACTCATCATGACTATGCTCACAGGAGAGCCACATTCCATGAGTTCTACAGCTATTTTACTGTTGCTCCTGCATGGCTCTTGACAGGACCAGGTAGCCAAAATAGTTTGCCTATGGATGGGTGAGGAGGGAGTGAGGTTAGCTCAGGCCATGGGAAGGAGAATTCAGGGTATTGCATGGGCTGTACTAGCCTGGAGGACTAGATAATATGGAAGGAGTTAAGGATTGCTGGGAGAAAATGGCAGGTAGATTTGATTTGATATGTTAACTAGGAACCTCTGCCATTAGTTCCAGGTTTTAGTCCTACTTCTATGGTAGCATAAACTTCAGAGAGAGAAGCATGGTCTCCATTGGATAATGATTATCAAGTGAGCCCACAGGGAATAAAAGTGACAAAGACAAAGATTCTGTTTTTGTTTTTTTTCTATATATCTTCTTTTATTCTCTTTGAGGGAGGGTGGTTACCCAAACTAGACCCAAATTTTTGCTTTTTTGTTTTGTTTTTTCTTACTATTTTTTATTTTATTAATTGTTTTTATTTTTCAAAATTTATTCATTATATATACTGATTGAAGGTCATCCCCTCAACTTCTACTGGTCCCATCCTCCCTCCATCTTCCCCCCCCCACTTTCCCTAGACCATTCAAAGAAGTGGAGTTCCCCTCCTCTGTCATCCACCCATACCTTATCAGAACAGTACTCAGCTATTAAAAACAGGGAAATAAAATTTCTGCTCTTATTTCTTTTCTTCATTGGCCACTGTACTCATCTCAGAAGATTTTATACCATGAAGCTTGCCTGCAACCTTACTGTGAACAAAACACTAAGTATAACTCATTTTAAAGAGTCCCACCCCAAGACACTGTTTGATTTACCATCTCACATCCAGAAACATGTGAAATTTGAAATGCTATGAACTCTGAAACATTTTATCACAAGCATTTCAGAGAATGTGATTCTCTTGGGCCTGGAGGGCTGTTTCCCACCAGCTCAGGAAGGCATGAGATGCAGAAGATGAGGTATAAAGCTTGGAAAGCCCACAAAGCATAACAGTGATCAGCCACTCTGGGAACCACCTCAGAAAGTAAGTTCAACTTTATATCTAGAAAACAGAAAACAGAGTATGTACCCTTGGGGAGTGACTGGGATGCTCTAAGCATAGGTGTAGATAATTGTTTAAAACTAGGCACTTCAAGGCTGCTCAATTTGCATTAAACAGCACATTCCCATTATATGAACAAGAAAATCAAGAACACAGAATTAAATTATCCTATATTTGAAGGGAGGGAAGAGTTATCAGGGATCTGTGTCAAAGGCCATCTATCAAATTTAGTTGGTGGCATCTATGTCTAAAGGCACTATCCAGATGAAGTCAGGCAGAGAAAACTCACCCATGACATGGTTATAGAACTAGGCCAGCAACAGGGTCATACATGAAAGAGAAAGCCTCCTCCCTCACATCTCAAAATTCAGTCTGGGCTGTGATGGTTTTCAATAGAAACCCTGGAATAATAGGTATGTGTACACAAAGAAACTTCTACAGGCTGCCACTGTTGTGATACTCTCAGAGAACTTCCTGGCTGGTGTTAGTTCACCATTCCCTACATACTCATCCACTGGACTAAAAGTTTCTTGTGTAAACTGAGGCAATTGAAAACAGTAAAGTTGAGAAACAGGATTATCAATAAGTCTTCCCTAAACACCTTATTATATAATACTGTTGCATGTAACTGATATTCACCATTCATTGTATTCTTTTTTAAAAATAAGTTTATTTACTTTAAATTCCAAATGTAATCCCCCTCCTTCTCTTGCCCATGACTACCCTCCATTCCAATTACCCTATTCCCTTTCTCCTTCCCCTTCAGAAAAGGGAGGTCATTTCCATTGAGCTAGTTTTTCAGTTCTGTTGCATCTCAGTGGACCAAAGAACAAAAAAATCCTTTCCACATTGCTTATACTCACAGAATTCCTCTTCAGTAAGGATCCTTTTATGATGATGATGATGATGATTTGTGCAAGTGCAACCATTTTAACATTTTCATAAGATTTCCTCTAGTATGAATCCTTTCATGATGATGAAGATTATACAAATGTGGAATGGTTTCACCATGTTAAAAGCACTCACAGGCTTTCTGTCCATTAGGATTTCTTTCATGGATGTGAAGATTATTCTGAAGTCAAAAAGTTTTTTCACATTGGTTACAGTCAGACATCTTTCCAGTATTTGTTATTTATGTATTAGGAAATGTTATGTGCAAAGGCTTTGCCACATAGTTATATTCATATGGTTTCCCTCCAGAATGTGCTGTTGTCTTAGGAAATGATTCTTACATGCAAAGGCTTTATCACACTAATTACCCTCACAAGGCTTCTCTCCACTGTGTGTTTTTTCATGTTTTGGAGACTACTCTGCTGTGAAAAGGCTTTTTCACATTGGGTATATTCATAAGGTTTCTTTCCAGTATGTGTTCTTTTATGTCTTATGAGATTACTGTTTTGTGCAAAGGCTTTACCACACTCATTACATTCATAAGGTTTCTCTCAGTGTGTGTTCTTTTATGCCGTATGAGAGTACTGTTTTGTGCAAAGGTTTTACAACACTGGTTGCATTTATAAGGTTTCTCTCCAGTGTGTGTTCTTTTATGCGGATGAGAGTACTGTTTTGTGCAAAGGCTTTACCACACTGATTACATTCATGAGGTTTCTCTCCAGTGTGTGTTCTTTTATGACTTAAGAGATGACTGTTTCGTGCAAAGGACTGTTTTTAAAGGCTTTACACACTGCTTTACCACACTGGTTACATTCATAAGGTTTCTCTCCAGTGTGTGTTCTTTTTATGTCTTATGAGATGACTGTTTTGTGCAAAGGTTTTACAACACTGGTTACATTTATAAGGTTTCTCTCCAGTGTGTGTTCTTTTATGCGGATTATTTTTTTGTGCAAAGGCTTTACCACACTGATTACATTCATTTTCTCTCCAGTGTGTGTTTTTTTATGGCTTAAGAGATGAATGTTTGCTGCAAAGGCTTTGCCACAATCATTACATTCATAAGGTTTCTCTCAGTGTGTGTTCTTTTATGCCGTATGAGATGACTGTTTTGTGCAAAGGCTTTACCACACTGGTTACATTCATAAGGTTTCTCTCAGTATGTGTTCTTTTATGGCTTATGAGATTACTGTTTTTTGCAAAGGCTTTACCACACTGATTACATTTGTAAGGCTTCTCTCCAGTGTGTGTTCTTTTATGCCATATAAGAACAGTGATATAGGGAAGGTTTTCCCACATAGAGTGCATTTAAAGGGTTTCTCTCAGTATGACTGCTTTCATGCCTGCAAAGAAAATTAGAACATGTGAAAGATTTACCACAGTCATTTCATTATACTAATAAATATATTTATCTATATGAATTAATTTTATAATTTGGTCTAATGGTAAAGAAGAATCAAATTTTAAAGTTTTATCACTTTATTTACATTCATGGTATTCCCCTTCATTATGGGTATTTTTGAAGATCCCTGTGATGGTAAGAGCATTTGTTATGTGATTCACTTTTATAACATCATTTTTCTATAAAAGGTTTTCTCAAATATATGAAGAGTATTATAAGAATTCAGAGTTTTACCACAGCAATCCCATTCACAAATTTTTGTACTGAATGAATGACACTTCATTTAAAAAGTGAGCCAAGACAAGCAGAAGTTCCAAATTCCTAGTATTCATGGGTATTTTCAGCAATATGAGTTTGCTGATGAATTCTCAGTGAAGTTGCAAAACCAATTAACAGTAACCATTTATCACATTCAAAAAATTTACTCACAGTGGGGACTACTACAAAATCAATTGTTCTTGGAGAAAGAAAGGGACACTGCTTCTTTCAATAACCCTATGCTCATGTTTCTTAGAATCATTTTGACATATGATATACCAGTTTAATTTACAAAAATAATAAAAGATTCCCACATTGAATTAACACAGTTTGTTTTTGTTCATCATAGACATGTCATAAAGGGATTAAGGTTTCTCCACAATATTCTTGATTCTCATAAACTGCTCCTTTCACTAAACTTTACAATGTTACTGCATGAATATTAGTAACACTGGTTCTACTATATAATTTTTGCTTATTAGAAGGTTTTGGACACATACTGATCACCAATTCAGTGTGTATAACTCTTACAATATCTGAGTAGATAGAATGAGACTAAACAGATTGGCAGTTCAACTCAGTAGCTGTAATGTCCATATGATTCAAATGGTATTTTCTGTTACAACATTATTTTATTTATTTTTATCTTAGGGGAGTGCCTTGTAAACACAAATCAGATACCTGACATTGAAGTATGTGGAATTGTGAGATTTTAATGATCATCAGTACACTTAAAGCAGTGCTGTTTTTACACTGTTGCTTTTCTTTAAAACTTCCAGGACACAGCCATGTGTGCTGGTATATGCCTTCAATTCCAGCACTTGTGGAGGCAGAAGCAGGCAGATCTGTGTGATTTTGAGGTCAGGCTGGTCTAACAAGCAAGTCTAAGAAAGTCACAGATACCCAGAAAAAAATCTATTTCAAAAACAGAAAATAAAAAGCAGCCAATAAACAAACAAACAAACAAACAAAAAACACAGACTTCCAGGACACATTAAAATTTAAGATTTATATCTGTATCAACATGCACATAAAGTTACCTTTTATTACTTGTAGAACTTTGAAAATGTTCTTCAATATTATGGTCATCCCAATTGTAGCCTAAAATATAGTATGAGAAAATATATATTATTGGAAATATCATGTTATTATTAAGGCAAAACTTAAATCACTATCTTCTGTGACCCTTAGAACCATGCCTGATTTATTTACCTCATTCTTCCTCATTCTCAATTGGAATTACAGAAGAGGATCAATAACAAAGTAAAAGTTGTCTCTTTATTTTAAAAGTGAAAGAAAAATTGCAGTCTTACCTATAGCAGTGAGGTTTTCACAGGTCTCTAGCATCACATCTTTGTAGAGTTGCTTCTGGGAAGGTTCCAGCAAGGCCCACTCTTCTTGGCTGAATTTCACATGCACATCATTGAAGGTCACTGAATTCTAAAATATGCCATACATTTGTACAACAGAAACAGTGGCAACAATATAAATTTATACTTCATTGTCAATATAATCATATAATTCTTCTGCTTCTTCAATTTATTTTCTGACACAGAAGTGCTAATGTTATACAGTTGGGTGCTGTTTGTGATGTGAAGGAGGGGAGATGAAAAAGCCTAAAGGTTAGATTGAAAAAAAAAAGGCGTGCTTCAAAAACCTGTGTTTCATCAGTTTGTAAGACATGAATATAAAATAGCCATTAGTTGGGTTCTTGAGCAATCTATGAATCATCTTCAGTTACTTGGGTGAGTAGGTCAGGACCCTGTCATGAGACAGGTGGAAGGACAAAACACAGTCATGATATTTTATATAGCAACAAATGAGATGTGTTGATCAGGGGACACTGAACAGATTGAAAACATCAGTCAAAAGACAACATGGTACTGAATATTATGTTTTGACCAGGGCTCAGGGATGTGGCATATCAGTATGTGAAGAGGGGGGCTCATATATTTGTGGAAGGGAAAGTGGACTACAGTGAATACATGGATAAAAATAATGTGAGTGGCAAGCAACAACAATCATAGCCAATAACACCATATTTCTGAGTGACCAGACAAAAGAAAAGAATAGAACACATCATTGTTTTGTATATCCTCCTTACTAAATAATGTAGTCTAGAGATTAAAAATAAAGATTAAAACTTTTCTATTAAAAAGAAGTGTTGATGTTATCACTAAATCATTTTAGAAGAAAATAGAATAACAAGTTTTAACTGTATCATATCTGAACTTTTTGAAGAGGATATAACTTTGGAATAGACATGGCAATTAATGTGGACAAAGACAAACAGAGAGAAGAGTGTGAAATAGAAAGACAGAGACATAGAGACAGAGACACACAGAGAGAGAAATTAACAGATGAACAATACTATGTACAGATCAGAGAAATTTATTAACAGTTACTAACTACAAAAATGGTGGACAAGCTGGGTGTATTCTGTCATGCCTTCAATTCCATCACTCAGGAGGCAGATGCAGGTGTATCTTATTGAACTGGATGTCAGCATTATCTATTCAAAGAGTTCTAGGACAGCCAGGCCTATATAGTAAGACAGACACCCTAAAAGTCAATCAAACAAACACAAAATATTGAAAGAACTCAGAGGTCTTTACTGAAGCTCTACAAGGAATTATACATTCACTCTTGTTGTATATTTATTTTCCAGAAATCTGTACTGCCCCATCTTAAACTGTAACTTCAATGATATCTTACTAAAAGGGAATGCATGTTTAAACAGGTAAAAATAGAAAGAAAAAATATTAACAATGTAAATGCTGATCATAAATAAGCAAGATAAAACAGGACAGATGGCTCAGCAGTGAGGAGTTCTTGCTGCTCTTTCAAATAATTGGCCTCAATTGTTAGTGATTACCTGGGACCCACTACTTTTAATTGCTATAAGTTTATGAGTTCTGAAGACATCTTCAGACTACTGGGAGGATTAGGCACACAAGAGGTGCATATTCATGCATACAATCAAAATACTCATATTCAGTAAAAATTAAAAATAGATCCCAGACGGTTGGGCTGATTGCATACTGTGTCTGATAAGCTGGGCAGCAGAGACTGCATGGTGTCCAACATTTGGATCTGTGGGTCCCAACTGACTGTGTTTCAAATGTAAGAAGAAACCCAATGATGAGGGAAACAATTGGGTCCAACCTCAGAGCACCCAGCTAAACTCTGGGAAAGTTCCTGGGATATTGCAGCAGGAATAAGGTTTTCAAGCAAATGGACCCAAGAAGCAAGCAGGAGTAGATATTCTAATATCTAATAAAATAGACTTTCAACCAAAATTATTTGAAAGGGATGAGGAAGAGGGGAATCCAAGATGGAGGTGCCAGGAGGACATTGGGTCTGAGGAGTAGGACAGCAATGTTGGTACAGCAACTAAAAGACTGAACTCTGGGCCCTAAAACAACAAAGATCCTTTTTCCCAGGTGAGAGGAAACTCCAAGGTGTGGGAGTCAGTCAGGTCCACTCTCAGGTCACTCAGTGAGAACTTGGAAGATATCCTGGGTCGCAGGATACACCTTTGTGTCCTGATAACTTTTCCAGACTAAATTATATTCTCCAGGGCACCGGAGACTGGGAGCCCCAGTCTAGAAAAGAAACAGGGAAGAAGAAAGCAGGACTGACCTCAGGTCACCCAGTCTATCCCTGGAAAGTTCCTGCAGATCGGTGGGTGCACAGCTGTCAGGCCTGAGTGTGCCTCTCAGCTGCTAGCCCTGCATGCCCTACTCTCCATCACAGAACTGTGTGCCCCAGGACACTAGAGGCTGGGTTTCCCTGTCTGGAGAAAAACCCCACAGGCAGGGAAACAGCAGGTCCCAGCTTAGAGAACTCAGCCAATTCCCCCCCACACACACTGCATCCAACATACACAGGAACATTCTTGGAAAAGTTCTCAGCTTCTTTCCCAGTCACCAGCTTGGAGCCATCATTGGCAAGTGCTTATACATTCTACACACTATGTCAAACACCACAGACTGAGTCTTCCTATTGGGAGAAAACCCAAAGGTGGGGGAAATATCTGGACCTACCTCAGGACACCTAGCTCCAGAAAAGTTTCTGGTTATCCACAGGATCCATACTCTAGCCTCCTGCTGTACACATGAGAGTGGTGCTCACCTGCCACTGATTACCACTTGGGTACTGAGGCACAAAGCTCCAAACTTAGACCTACAGAAGGCTGGGTTCCCTAAGATCAACCCCCAGATACTGCTCTAAGGACAACCAGTTATCCCTAACTGAACCACAGGGCACCCAGGTTACAGCAGCAGCTCACTTAATTTACAGCAAGAAACCCAGCAGCAGGGCAGCTGTCTCCCAGACTTCTCTGGGTTAGAGGAAAGCCCCTTTTACTAACAAAGGCCACAATTACCACTCAGGTCTTTACCTCTGAGGTGAGCTGTGGCAATTATTGAAAAACACCTGCCATTCAATGACCATACCCAAAAAGCTGAGGAAGCCTCCTTTGGGAAAAATCTACTTCCTGCCAAGGGGATTCGACCCACAACAGGATTCCACGAAGTAACAGAAACTAACACCTAACACCTAAGGTAGCCCAATGGGTAGAGGCCATCATAAAAGCTCAACCAACAAAAGACAGAGCAATATGGCATCTCCAGAACCCAGTTATCCAGGAGCGAGCAGCCCTGGATACCCCAGTGCAAATTAAATTCAAGAAGATGATGTTACATCTGTGCTTATGAACAGGATAATAGAGGAAACAAATAAACTGGGTAAAGACCTAGATGAAGATAAAATTAAACAGAATATTGCCATCTGCAAAGAAATAGAAGAAGATAAAGACAAACAGATTGTGGCCATCCTTAAAGAAATACAGGAAGTTGCAGCCAAACAATTTGTGGCCTTTAAAGAGGAAATACTTAAATCACTGAAAGAAATTAAAGAAACAGAAGATTGTTCAAACAAACAGCTGAAGGGATTGAAGGTAAATAGAGAGGTGAAGGAAATCAATAAAATGGCTCAAGATCTGATGATAGAATTGGAAAAATCAAAGAAAACACAAATGGAGGAGATTGTGGAGAGAAAGAACTTATGGAAGAAAACAAGAACTACAGAGGTAAGCATAATGAATAGACTATGAGAGATGGAAGAAAGAATCTTAGGTGTGGAAGACACAATGGAAGAAATCGATGTATCCATCAAAGAAAATGTTAAATCTAAAAAATTCCTGACACAGACTATCCAAGAATTCCAAGACAAAATAAAAAGGCAAAACCTAAGAATAATAGGAAGAGAGGAAAAAGAGATTCCCTCCCCCAAGGCCCAGAAAATATTTTCAGCAATATCATAGAAGAAAATTTCCCCAACTTAAAAGAATACAAGAGGGCTACAGAACACCCAATAAATTAGATCAGAAAAAAATTTCTCCCACCATATAATAAACAGTAAGTATACAGAACAAAGAAAAAATTCTAAAGGCTGCAAGGGAAAAAGGCCAAGTTAACATATAATGGCAAACCCATCAGAATCACACCTGACTTCTCAACAGACTATGAAAGACAGAAGGGCCTGGGCAGATATCATGCAGGCCCTAAGAGAACACAGATGACCTCCCAGGCTACTATACCCAGCAAAAGTCTCAGTCATCATAGATGCAGCAAAGAAGATATTTAATGACAAAAACAAATTTAAACAATACCTACCCACAAATCCAGAGGTATAGAAGCTCCTAGAAGGGAAACTACAACCCAGGAAAGCTAACTACATTCAGGAAAACACGGGAAATAAATAATGTCACTACAGCAAAACCAAAAGTAACCAAGCACACAAACACACTACCACAAGTAACATCAAAATAAAAGGAACTAACAGCCACTGGTCATTAATTTCCCTCAACATCAATGGACTTATCTCTCCAATAAAGAGACATACTAACAGAATGGATGTGCAAACAAGACCCAACAATCTGTTGCATACAAGAAACATATCTAAGTCACAAAGATAGACATTGCCTGAGAGTAAAGAGCTAGAATGAAGGTCCAAGCAAATGGACCCAAGAAACATGCAGAAGTAGCCATTCTAATATCTAATAAAATAGACTTTACGTATGTGGAATCCATCAATGTAATCTGCCATATAAACAAATTGAAAACAACAACAATAGAGGATCATTTTCTTAGACGGTGAAAAAACATTTGACAATATCCAAGACTTGTTTAAAGTCTTGGAGAGACTGGGGACAAAGGCACATATCTAAAAATAGTAAAGATAGTGTAAAGAAACCCCATAGCTAACATCAAACTAAATGAAAAGAAATTTAAATCAATTCCACTGAACTCAGGGACAAGACAAGGCTACACACTCTCTCCCAATCTCTTCAATACAGTACTGAAAGTCCTATCGAGGGCAATAAGACAACTGAAGGAGATCAAGGGGACACAAATTGATAAGAAAGAAGTCAAATATCACTCTTCACAGATGATATGACAGTACACAAAAATGGCCCCAAAAATTCTACTGTAGGGAACTCCTACAATTGAAAAATACTTCAGCAAAGTGGCTGGATATAAAGTTAACTAAAAAAAAAAAAAAAATCAGTAGCACTCCTGTATACAAAAGACAAATGGACTGAGAAAGAATTAGGAAAATAACACCCTTCACAATAGCCAGGAAAACAAAACAAAACAAAACAAAACAAAACAAAATAAACATAATATATCTTGATGTAATCCTCAACAAGCCAGTGAAAAATGTATATGAAAAAAAAAAAAAAAAAAAAAAAAAAAAAAACATTTCTGTGAAGAAAGAAATTGAAAAAGATACCAGAAGATAGAAATATCTCTCATGCTCATGGATCAGTAGGATCAACATAGTAAAAATTGCCATCGTACCAAAAACAATCTACAGATTCAATGATATTTCCATCAAAATATCAACACAATTCCTTAAGGAACTTGAAATAAACAATTCTCAGCTTCATATGGAAAACTAAAAAAGCCAGAATAGCTAAAACAATCCTGTGTAATAGCAGATCTTCAGTATCACCATCCCTCATCTCAAGCTCTACTATAAATCAATAGTAATAAAAACTGTACGGTACTGGAATAAAAACAGTATGGTGGATGAATGGAATTGAAGTGAAGACCCATAAATAAACCCACACACATATGGACACTTGATTTTTGACAAAGAAGCCAAAACCATGCAATGGAAAAATGACAGCATCTTCAACAAATGGTGCTGGTTTAACTGGAAGTCTACATGTAGAAAAATGAAAATAGATCCATATTTATCACCCTGCATCAAACTACAGTCCAAGTTGTTCAAAGACCTCAACATAAAACCAGATACACTAAATCTGTTAGAAGAAAAAGTGGGAAAGAGCCTTGATCTCATTGGCATAGATGATAAATTCCTCAACAGAACACCAAGAACACTGGCTCTAAGATCTCTGTCTGTTCTGAAGCAAAGAACTCTGTCAATAGAATAAAATGACCACCTACAGCCTGGCAAAAGATCTTCATCAACCCTACATACAACTGAAAGAGCTAATAAACAATATATATAAAGAGCTGAAGAAATTAAACTCCAATAATCCAAATAATCCAATTTAAAACTGGGGTACAAAACTATACAAAGATTTCTCCACAGAGGAATATCAAATGGTGGACATTGAATGCTCAATATCTGTGGTCATCATGGAAATGCAAATGACATTCCATCTTAAACCCATCATGATTAAGGTCAAAACCTGAAGTGACGGCAAGCTGGTGAGAATGTGGAGAAAGAGAAACACTTTATTGGTGGTGGTAGTGCAAACTTATACAACCACTTTAAAAATCAATCTGATGCTTTCTCGGACAATTAGAAATAGTGTTACTTCAAGACCCAGCTCTACCATTCCTGGGCATATATCAAAAAGATGCTCCACCATTCAACAAAGATATTTGCTCAACTATGTTCATAGTATCTATATACATAATAGCCAGAATATAAATTGTGGTATATTTACACAATGGAATGCTACTCCGGTATTAAAATAAAAGGAAACCATGCAATTTTCAGGCCAATGGATAGAACTAGAAATGATTATCCTAAGTGAGTTATTCCAAAACCAGAAAGACATGCATAGTACATACTCATTTGTAAGTGGATAATAGCCATAATATAGGATAAACATACTACAATCCACAGACCTAAGGGAGCTAAATAAAAAGGTGTACCCTATGGAGGATGGTCATTCTTATTTAAAAGAGCAAATAGAGTCCACACCAGAAATGACTGAGGAGAGGGAACAGGATGACAGCCTAACATACATATTCTCTGAAAGTCTCTGCCCAGCAGGGGTTTGAAGCAGACGCTAAGACTCACAGCCATACTTTGGGTAGAGCACAAGGATTCATAAGAAAGGGTGGAGGGATAGAAAGTAGAAAGACCCAGAGCTGGCAGGACCTCCATAAGAAGACCAACAAGGACAATAATCTGGGCCCATGGGGACTTGCAGAGATTGATGCACCCACCAAAGACCATTCATGAATAGGAACCAGACCCCTGTTCATATGTAGCTGATAGGCAGCTCAATCTCATGTGGGATCCATAGTAAGAAGAGTAGGGGATGGCTCTGACATGGACTCTGTTGCCTGCTCTTTGAACACTTTCCCCTGTTAGAGGGGCATTGCTACACCACAAAGGAAGAGGATTCAAACAGTCCTAGTGAGCCTTGATAGGCTGGAGTCAGATGGTAGGAGAGGAGTGCTCTCCTTATCTGAGAAATTGGAAATGGGCTAAGGGTGAAAGAGGAACAGAGGGGTGAAACCAGGAAGAGACAAGGGAGGGGGCTAAAATTGGGATGTTAAGTGGATAAATTATTTTTAAATTGTATTTATTTATTTATTACAATTTTTTCACTTTGTATACGCACTGAGGTTCCCTCCATCATCTCCACCCAGTCCCACCTACTCTCCTTCTTCTTTCCCGTATGCCCTTTCCATATTCTCCTGATATGGGAGGAACTTGTTCCCTTCTATCTAACCCTAGCTTATCAGGTCTCATCAAGGATGACTGCACCATATTCCTCTGTGGCCACAAAAGGGTGCACCCCAGAGGAGGAGGTGTTCAAGAGCTGAGTTCATGTCAGAGAATAAATTATAGAAAAACAAATTTAAATTAAAACAAATTAAGTGTGAATAAAATAAATAAATAAAGTCTAAAAGAACAAACACAACAGGTATAAATAATTTCACACACCTGCAATTCAATAACTCAGAAAGCTCAGACACTGTTAGTGTCATGAGTACATGCCATTCTAAGAAATTAAATATACTCTCTGCCAAATTTCAAATTCAAGATGTGGATGAAGATCAGCACAACAAGCTATTCTTGCATATACAAAACAAAACAAAACAAAACAAAACAAAACAAAACAAAAAAAACACAAAATGCTATATTCCAGGCTCAGCAGGCAATGTTGATATTGATGTTGATGCTAGGCACGTTGGACTAAATTTAAGCCCAACACTAGACTGGAGTTACATCTGAAAGTTCAAAACCTTTTTGATCTACATACCAACTTTCAGGACAGCCAAGGCTACAAAGAAACTTTTCCTTCAGTGTCAAAAACAGAAACATGTTCTTCTCTGGGAGCTTTTTTGATACAATCAAATTCACTATAGGCTTATTGTCATCCCATGATGAAAATGTAGTCTAACTTCAATGATCCTAAAATTCTACCATAGCTCATACACTGTTCAAATGTTCACAGTCTCTTCTGATACACAAGAGAATCTCTTGGGTGCCACATCTTGTAACATCAGAAGCAAGTTACATCATTCCAACATAGATGTTCAGAATACCCCGTTCCCATTCTTGTAGAGAGGAATGTGTACATATATGGGGAAGAATGGAACAAGGAAAGATCAACAACAAAAACCAACAAATCCTGATGCTGTTTGGAAAGGCTTAGATGGTCCTATCCCTGAAACATCTCATACATCCCCAAGATTGCTTACTTCCGCTGCCTATAGGCAGCACTATATGGTAGGTGTCTCCTAACTTAGGTATCTCAACATCTTGTAGTGTCAAGATGCAACTCAGTCTTCACCCTCACTGCTTCATGCAATGAACCTTTATAGTATCTTCACTGGTGATCTGACTCTGTCAAACACAGATGGCTGGCACCGTGCTGAACTGAAGCTAAAAAGAAAGAATCTCTTACCTTAAAAATTGCATCTTTCTTGTTTCTAGAACCAGCACAACATGGGTGAGACTGTCAAGTTGGATTCTACATTGGTGTGGACTAATTGGGATGGACAGTGCCACACTTGGACCACTTTTGGAGCAGGTTTTATATGAAGTTCCTTCCTGGCACTAGGAATCACTCTGCCTACTCTTTCCATTAACAGAAGAATTAACAGTGAGGAGTATTACTGTATGGACACCATATTAGGCTTCAAATACAGAGCTATGACCTTTTATTTGATGTTGATAATCTCCTTGAAAATTACTGTCTCTGTTTCAGCACGTAACTGCCATCTGAACCTACCTAGTGATGCTTTTTTCAACAAACCAAAAACTTTACATTTATTTCTGCTCCACTTGTCTTTTTCTTTCACCGTGGTCCTGAATGTCTCACTAAAAATAACCATTTGACAGATTTAGTATTCCAATTAAGAAATCCAACCTATTATTTTTTTAATTCTGCCTTACTCAATTTCTTAAGGCATGCACAGAGTAAGTATGATTTGCAGCTTAAATATCACACAAATGACCTCTAGCTTAATTTTCCATAGAGTCTGTTGTCCTATGATATGGATTTCCTCTGTCTGCATTATTCTCAACACTCTGATTTTCTATGTCTTACATGAAGAGCTGATGAAGCTCTGTATACAGTTTTCTAATGCTTTTGACATCTTAAATCATGATGTTTTCCATAAAAAGAAAACATTCCAAGGTTCTGTCCAGCAGTGAAATCAGTCTTTGCATATAATTTTTTGTTCCAATTTGCCACTTTGTTGTTGTGACTAAATCCCCTAACCAAAAGCATGTCAGCTCATGAATGGGTTTATTCATTTAGTTTGGTACTATCAGATCACAGTCCATCATTTTGGGAGCTTAGCATAGGCAAAGCCTATAAAAAGCAAACCTGTCTGAAAAGAAAATTAAAAAAAATAGTAAAAAAAAAAATAGAAAGATGTAATAGCTACATGTATCAAAGAAAATGTTAAATCTAAAAGTTCCCTACCACAAAACATCCAGGAACTCTGGGACATTATGAAAAGACAAAACATGCTAATGATCAGATTAGCAGGAGAAGGATGAGATCAAAGGTTCACACGATATTTTCAACAAAATAAAAAAAAAAAAATTCTTAACCTAAATGTCTATCAAGGGAAAAGAAACATACAGAACACCAAAGAGACTGGACCAGAAAAGAAATTCCTCTTACCAAAGAATAATCAAAACTCTATACATACAGCAGAAGGAAAGAATAGGAAAAGCTTCAACAGAAAAAAATAAAATAAAATAAAACAAAACACTAGCCAATCAATCAAATAGACAAACAAAAAACAACCAAGAAATAAATAAAGGCAGATCTTTGAAATTAATCTTCTATTCTCAGTAAAGATGCTGGAAGTTGAAGAGCTTAGACAGTGTGCTTCTGACTCTTAATAAACTACAGGAGCCAACACAAATTATTAAGCATGCCCAGAGACTTTCAATCAGCAAATGGAGAAAATAAGATGCTTCATGATAAAGTCAAATTTAAACATATGTATCTATAAATGTAGCCCAACACAGGGTGCTAAATCAACCAACACCACTACCAAAGTACCAGGATTTACAATCACTGTTTGTTGATATCTCTTAATACCTTTAACCAAAATTCACCAATAAGAAACCACAGGTTCACAAAATGGATGATAAAACAGAATCCATCCTTCTTCTAAATACAACAAAAACAGCTTCATATCAATCATAGACAGTATCTCAAGGTAAAGGGTTGGAAAAAGATATTCCAAATTAATGGACTGAAGTATCAAGCTGGTATAGCAATTTTAATATCTAACAAAACAGACTTCAAACAAAAACTAATCAAAAGATGGCAAAGTACAATACATATTCAAAGATATCCAGCAAGATAACATTTCAATACTTAATATCTATGCCCCAAACATAAGAGCACCCAATTTATAAAAGGAACACTTCTGCAGCTTGCATCATATCCTGGCCCTGATAAACAGATAGGGGAAGACTTCAATACACCACTCACACCAAAGACAGGTCCTCCAGCCCAAACTGAACAGAGAAATATTCCAGCTAACTAACATAAAAAACTAAATATACCCAAATAATGTTTACAGAACATTCCACGCAAACAAAAAGATTATTCCCTCTTCTCAGAAACTCATATACTGTTCTCCAAAATTGATGAAATACTTGAACAGTGGAAGTATCAAAAGATATAAGAAACTAGAAATAACCTCCTGCATCCTATGAGACCACTATGGTTTAAAGCAGCACATCATCGATAATAAAAACAGTAGAAAGCTTACAAACTCATGGGAATTGAACAACTCTCTACTGAATTAAAAAAATGGATCAAGACTGATATAAAGAAATTAAAGACTTTCTAGAAGTCAATGAAATGAATACACAACATATCAAAACTCACAGTACACAATGGAAGTGTTGACCAGAAGACAGGCCATAGCACTATTTTTTACATTCTGAAAAAAAAAAAAAAGAGAGATCTCTTACTAGCAACTTAACACCACACATAAATACTCTAGATCAAAGAAAGTAAGCATAACCAAAAGGAGTAGACACTGAAAAACTATTGAACGGTGTCTTTACTGGTAAAACCGAATGTTTCCACAGGGAAAAAAAAAATTGTGGATCCTATCAAAATTGATAATGATTAGATTTGAATAGTAGAGATCTGACTAAGCAGAGGTAATGGTTAATCAGACAGTGTGGTCATTCAGTCCAAACTAACTTAATAAAGACTAAAGTTTTTTTTTTTTTTTTATTAAATAAAAAAGGATACTTTTGTTGTTTCATATTAAAAACAGGTAAGAGGTTTAAAATGTTTTAAGTAAATTGAAAGGTATAAACTTGTTTGAGTTGGAATAATTTGGAGAGAATATAACATATTTGAGCAGCATGGTGATAGACCATGCATTTAATCCCAGCAGAGACAAGCAGTTCTCTATTAATTAGTAGTTTTCTAAATTCAGGAGTTACAATGACAGGGTGTTGGTGGTTCACAGCCTTAATCCCAGCATTTCAGAGGCACATGCCTTTTACATATGGCCTGGGAGGCAGAGGCAGGCACATAGGATTTACAGTGATTTTATTTAAAAGCTGCTTTTAAAAGGCAGGCTGAAAATCAAATTGAATGCCTTTTATTATCTAGAAATAAATACACTTTAAGGTATATTTGTAAACTTTCAAAGATTTTTTAACTTAATTGAGATATTATACTTTTTCTATTTCCAAAAACCATTTTGCTCTATAAAAGATATAATATGCCTAAAAAGGTACAACCCTCACTCCTGAATTAGGGATGGGGCAGGGTTTTGATTTAATCTTTTCAGGAGAATGAAATCATCCAACTAAAGTATATGGACACCACTGGACACATGAAACTTCTGAAGAAAATGACAGATCACCAAAAGAAAATGTCAAAAGCGAAGGAATAAACTGGCCAAATGGTATCACTCACCTTCATGTTGTCTCTTCTGCCTTCTACAGACATAAGTGCAAATTGCCTTTATGTGATTGCTAAAGAACAATCCAAAATCTCTATCTCATATCAGAAAAGCCACCTGGTAAGAAACAGAGGAAAACAGAAAAATAAGGAATGATTCTATTGTCACAAATCTCATAATCTGCTGGCATGGTGTGACTTCTGTACTTAACACAAAGTTCAATAATCAAGAATGTGTACAGTGTTTGTGAAAGAATGAGGTGAGAAAAAAAGTCAAAAACATAAGCCTAAATTATAGCCAAGTTTACATGAAAAGACCTAAGGAAACTCTAGCATGAAAAATGTGCACTGGACCAGAGATACCTTTGATTTTCTAATTAATACAAATTAAATAAACACATATTTCACAACTGCTACAAGCAAACACAAAGTGACACCTAAACTGTTATATTTCTGACCCTCCATCTACTACTAACCTCCTTTCCAGAGAGCCATTTTGCTCTGGAAGTGGAAAATGGAGTTGATCATAAAGATAAGCTATGGCTTGCAGTCCCTCATATCCCCTTGTGGGTTCAGGCACATCCCAGCCCTTGCCAACACTCACACACAAAACTATGTTGGAGAATAATTTAATATGTTTCCTGATGCATGGATTATGTCACAAGATGTGGAATCTGCCCTATCCACTTACCTACAACCAGGCACACCTGACAAAATTCTGCATCTCAGAAATTCATTTTGTACCCTGGAATTGAATTTCTCTAAAGCATGCCATTGTGTGTGCCTGGTGGTAGACACAAAGTAAAAAAAAAAAAAAAAAAAAATAATCAATTATTGCTGAAGGATGATCACCACCAACTCTTTTCTGCCAGTTTCAAAACTATTTGTAAAATTTGTTACAAAAACATGTGGAACACAACATTCATCATTTCTAGAAATGAGGCCTTCAGTTTTCCAATCTGTCCACTGCAAAACCAATGCCTGTGTGTGCACACTAGATAATGATATTATAAGCACCATGACTTTCTATTGCCCAGGCTGCAGAGTCTTCACTTCTCTGGACAATCAAAACTCAGGAAGAGTCAGAGGCCAAGGGTCTGCCAAGATCACCACAGAACCACAGCCTGAACTACAGTCAGTCTCATTCAAAGCAATTCAGGCTGAGATATCTCAGCAGCCTGCTCTTCTTGGCCTGGGGACAATGGCCCCACACTCAGCATGACATGGCCTCTGGTCTCTCTCACAGTTCTTTAGAGCTACATCAGAGGAAAATCACAGAACAAACCCACAAACTACTTCCCACTGTTGCTCCTGAGTTTTAGGCCTGCCCAGAGTCCCTCATTAGCTTGAACAATGGAGCTGAGTCTCAGGATAGTAGTAGTTACTCTACCAGTGGATCAAATATCAAATAATGCAGATAGCAGAGGCATTCTAGCTTTGCCCTAACCCCTACGGGTACACAGAACACTAGTGTTTTTATAAAAGAATGAAAATCGCAATTATTCAATTTTAAAACCTGCTAGCACAGAGAGGCAGAGAAAGCACCCATCTGACCCTGTTACTCACCAAGAGGAAAAAGCTCCAAAAGCTCACCAGCTCAGATGACAGCTCAGGGGGATAGACCAAAGGAACCCAAGGCCAAAGGCTTTCTAGACAAAGCTCAAAAAGCCCAAAATCTACCAAGCTAAACCTCCTTCCACTTTTTAACTCTGTCTTAAATAGATTTCAGCTGAAAGTTCCACTTAATCCTTAATCCCTCTCAGCTGGTTTCTTGCTTTGCCTCTTGACCTAGGGTTAACATTATTAAATCCTATGCACAGAGAACTTTTGAATTAAAGGTATGTTCTAGGGATGAGGGAACCATACCATAATCACCTGTTTACAATAAACAGAAAGTTCTTGGAATTAAGGTTTGTGTTAGGGCTCAACCACACCAAACAGAGCAATGGTTTTTACAGTTCACAATCTGAGGGATCACACTGGGATCAAATATCCTGCAACATCCTCATCTTGGAAATGTTTTAAAATACGATCTTCCACTGTACGAGGGCACCTGCTCATCTTCCCAGATACAAGCCATTTATGTTGCACATTCCATTACAGGAACAGTGTCCAGTGCAGTCACCTCTACCTCATAGTTGGGAAGTCCTTCAGACAAACTTCAGTCAAAGCCAAATAGTAACAACCGTTAAAGAAACAAATGGCCATGAATTTGAAAGCAAGGAATAGTTAATGGGAGCTCAATGAAAATGAGAAATAAAACAAAAAGGATATGGCTGTACCTTTGAATGTTGGAGTAGAATGTTTATTATAGATAGACGAGAGAACATAGTCAGACGCAGGGACATCTCGGACAGTCTAAAGTTGACATGACCCTGAGCTATGTGAGATGAGAGGAGAGAGGGAAGTGGAGAGCCAGAACAAAGGGCCAGGAGGATAAATGATAAATTAAAAATACCAGGTAACCGAAATGGTTGGAATACATAAGGAAGGACAGCTGGGAGGCGGGCAGCTCATCTCCTGGGCTAGAAAATTGTGATTGACACCCATACCTTGTAACAGGTAAGGACTGAGGGATGCTGGGAGAACCTGACAGCCACATCTGCTTTGATTGTTAAGTAGCCACCTTAAGGATTTATCCCATCTTTTGAGACGTAAGAGTAGAGAGGAATGAGAAGGTTGAAACGATTTGATTATAATCTTAAAAATTATTTTTGAAAGTTGAAAATGGCTTTATGGTCCAATATTCTTCAGGGAATTCAAGTATATATTTGAGCACACAAAGTATTACTCACACCTTTTCTCTCTCAGGTTGTACATTTTTAAATGGGGGAAGGGGAAAGCATTCCTTTTAGGCACTATCACCCCACTTTTTCCAGATCTTCTGTGTGTTTGAACTAGTGTAACTGTAAAAATTTGCTTTCCAGAAACAAGTTCAGCAACTAATCCATATTCTTGATTCTCTTTGTGTATAACTCCCAGCCCTAAGTATATGCTTTTCACATTTACTGACCATCTAAAATTGATTACCATTATCATTGCCATCTTCCCTCCTCCCCCTCCCTTTCTGTGTTGTGAAAACACCAGCTTCAAAGTAGGTCAGTGAACTCAATTCTTACACAGGTCCCTCTTTATTTGTAATCACCCACCTCCAAACAAACAAACAAACAAACAAACAAACAAACAAACAAACAAAACCCAGGAAGGTCAGTGGACACTCATTCACTGATCTCTTTTACCTCACAATGACCAGTCAGGGCCCACCTGTAAAAGAGTTGAAGGATTATGTTCTAGGCACTGGACAGTAGAGGTAGCATTCAGTGTTTAAATAAAGTGTAAGCTACATAACATGATCTGCAGGAGATATTGCTTTAAACAAAAACAAAAATCAAAGCACTAGAGAAAAAGGAATGGAATTCTTAATGACTGGGGATTATCAGAGAATATTAACGAATAAGAGAGTAGAGCAGTGATGCATCAACAAAATAAAATTTAATAATACCAACAACTGACTTATTTATTTATTTATTTATTTATTTATTTATTTATTTATTATGTATAAAGTGTTCTGCATGCATGTACACTTGCACACCATAAGAGAACACCAGATCTCATTATAGATGTTGTGAGCCACCATGTGGTTGGTGGGAATTGAACTCCTGACCTCTGGAAGAGCACCCAGTGCTCTTAACCTCAGAGTTGAAAAAGAAAACACATAGGCATACTGACTTTGAAAAACACAGGCTATTCTCTTGTAGAGGGAAAGCCATTAATAAGATACTGTTCGATGTTGTTCCTGTGTACAATATTAGCTGCTGAGACCTGTAACCTGACAAAGCATTAGTCAATAGCCTGTTTCTCAAATTTGAACTGGCAGAACTGTGTCAATGAGGATTGTACATATGGGCATAGGACAGTCCATTAATTCAAAATTCAATATTCACTGGATCAAGTTACCTGACATAAACTGTACACCCATCAATCTGGTCTGTTTTCATTCGCATTCATAAATTAATAAATATATGTTGGGAAGTTACAAATTAAAAAACCTCACCCTGCTACATTTCTAGATAATCCTGGTGAGCAAACATGAGTTTCCCGGAATCCTAATCTCTAACAGGCCTGGTTAGCATATTACTTATCTGTGGAGTATTTTACAGACATTCTTCCCTCAGCTAAATTCTATCTGGGACCACTAGTTTCTCAGCAATAGTAAATCCTTTATATCATTGGTTCTACTCTTCTATATCACAGCTTAATATTGGAGTACTCCCTGACACAGGACATACCATTTACAACCTCCACAAAATTCAAATGGATCTTTTAGAACTGAGAGAACCTATCTGTCACCCCCAAGGTCACCAAGAACTAGGCCTAAAAAAGGTCACCTCAAGGTCACCAGACTAGTGAGTCTGCCCCAAGGTCACCAGGAACTGGGCCATGGGTCACCAATTCCAAAAACAATGTCGTAAGATTCCCTATCCAAGGAACAGCCTGAGGATAACCACAAGGATGGGAAATATCTTATAGCAAAATGGGGCATTTGTGCTGAGCAGCCTACCAACCTTGTAGTAGAACATTAATGACATGGAAAATACCTATCATTCCTGAGGCCTAGAGATAGCTCGCTCAATGTTAATTATGTTAGCTAGCCAATCACTTTGTAAAAAGCTTGCCCTTGCTGAATGTCACCCAATCCTGAAACTGTTGAACTGGAACTTCCTGGTCCTTCCTAAAACCCCAATCAAAACCCTGCCATGCAGCTGCTCAGGGCTCTCCTCTCTGATCCACTGTGTTGGTGATGATGGAGAAACCCAGCTTAAGTTCAAATAAAACTCTTTGCTCTTTCATATGTGGTCCAGCTCCTTATAATCTTTGGCAACCCTAAGATCTAGGCATAACATTTGGGGTCTCATATTGGATCCCCAAGTCTCCCAAGCACCCCTGGTATATGGGGCTGAACAACAGCCAGTAAGTGAGCACTCTGTCTAGGTCTTTCTCTGTGTTTCTCTAGTTTCCTTTTTTAGGGCCTTGGGGCAAAATTTGTAATTTGTGTGGTCAGAAAGGTTAGAGCTGATGCTTTGGACAACTGTGGGCCAGAGGGGGCCTGGAAGACTTTCTAGAACCCCCACTCGAAGGGGCAAATCTGTAAAGGGTTGAGCACCGAGTTTTCTGTGTTCTCTGGACCTCAGAGAGGACGAATGTGCCCCTATCTGTAAAGGGTGGTAGAGTATCCTGTTTTCTGTGATCTCTGGATCTTTGGACAAGGACAATGCAGGTAGCTCCTGCATCAGAGATTCGCTGATATCCTACTTTCATTTTTTCCACTGCAGTTGTGGTAGGATCTGCTGTCTGGCTCTCTGTATTTTTCTGCTGCACAAGCAATGGGATCTAGCTGTTTGTGTCTTGTTTAACTGTTTTGTCTGTCGCTGCCATGTTTTTGTTTGTTTGTTTGTTTGTTTGTTTGTTTGTTTTTTTTTGTCTTTGGGAATGACTGAGGACATCGGACAGAATCCTTCTATCCCTCTAGACTTGATTCTTTCCGATTTCAGGGAAGCTTGATCCATGCTCCACAGGCTCCAGTGAGAGTGGCAAGGAGGTGCCAAAGGATGGATACAGTATGTGGAGCCCCAGGCTTGGCACCTCTGCCAATGTTCTCTGGACTCTGGTCTGGCAGAGCTTAGCCACTACTCTGATCTTGGGTCTGGCAGAGCTTAGTCACTGCTCTGGACTCTGATCTGGATTTGCTGCTGCTGTGGTCTCTGGTCTGGCAGAGTTTGGCTGGTGCTTTGGCCTCTGGTCTGGTAGAGATCAACAGATATGTTGCTGCTCCATTCTCTGGTCTGGTTGAATGCAGGTCACCATTCCAAACTCAGGTGTAGTTGGGTGGAGCCTGATTTGGGGATAGGTCACCACTAATGGAACAGGATAGAGGGCCCATAGAGAGACAGGCCACTGTTCTGAGTTTTGGTATTTTCTTCTTCCATTCTCTTTCAGCGTATTATACCCAGTACATTTTTTTTTCTTTGTTGTTCTTTTGTGATTTTGTTTGCTTGTGATGGTCTCAGTGGACTGGTAATCAAACAGCTGTGCTCCATTGTGACTTTGCCTTCCCCATGCTCCCAACACTACAAGCTGGGGCACCTCTGGTCATCAGTGGGAACACATATTTCCACATATTTGGCTAGGAAGGCTCGGTTGGAGAGGGGTCTGTGTGCAGAAAATCTTGCTGGGCTGACCTTGTTGCCTCCTTGCTATCTTATAAGGAAGGTTGGTGACCTGAGGTTAGCTCTGGCTTGGAACAATGACCGCCAAATAATGCTCTTAGATGGAAGGTATTGTAGTTATTACTATTCTTATTATTTGGTTAGGATCCCCTGTAGCCCAGCCTGGCCTTAAACTAAACAGCTATAAGATGACCTTGAATTTCTGATCCTTCTTCTCCATGTGTTATCAACTGAGCTACAGCCCCAATCCTCAAACTTTTATATTGAACCATAGGTGGCTTCAACAAGGAAGTGGGCTGAACCCGAAAGGAGAAGGCTTGGCTTCACTGAGCTCCTGGGTCTGTGCCAGTGTACTGACACTGTTCTAAGAATACCCACCTGAGCATCTTGGCACATGGTTTATTAGCCTGACTGCACTTATGAAATTGTCACCTGAGAACTAAGCCAATTATTTTTCTTTTTTTTTTTTAAGATTTATTTTTTATTTATACAGTGTTCTGCCTGCATGTGTGATCGCAGGCCAGAAGAGGGCACCAGATTTCATTATAGATGGTCATGAGCCACCATGTCGTTGCTGGGAATTGAACTCAAGACCTTTGGAAGAGCAGTCATTGCTTTTTAACCTCTGAGCTATCTCTCCAGCCCACCCAATTCTTGTTTAGGTGAGGTCTCAGAATGGCAACTACAAGAATTTTGTTAGAAAATTTGTGGTTTGCTTGGGTGGGGATATAATACCAGGATCACACAACCCTCAGAGACCACCAGCAGATGACTTGATGCAAGAGCAAGAGAGCTTTATTACAAGAGTGATTGAACTTGGGGCCCAAGGCTCACTGACACAGCAGTAGAGAACTGGGACCTTGAACCCTGAGCGAGCAGGGTTTTTAAAGGGAAAGACTCTAAGCAGTTGGGTTTTAATAACAGCAAGCAGGGGGATACATGTTTCCATGAGAGAAAGCAGGTGGGTTCATGCCTTGATGTTACAGAATTGGGTAGAAGCCATAGGGGAGAGGTGACCATATACATAATCACAATTCCCCAGGAGATTGTCTCTTTTTTACTAAACATTTATTCTGTCATATTTCCTGGAGGCCATTGCTTGGAGAGCTAACTTTGTATTCTGTCAGGTGCACATTCTGTGATATTTCCTGGTACCTGAGTTCAGCTCCTGGTCAAGATGGTGCCTTATTTCAAAATGGAGTCACATATGCTTACTTAAACTCCTCAGGGAACTTCTGTCAATGTGCTCTCCAAAGTACAAAAAGACTTAAGTGGAGGGTGCAGTGGAGAGTGGGAAGAGAGATAGATGAGGAATTCACCATGTCTGGGTATCTACCCCTCCCCCCCAGAAAATGAGTTGATTTACTTAATCACTAGTGCAAGAAAAAAAATAGCTGGAATGTATTTTAAGTTCAAGGTCTAAAAGTGAGGCTGCAGGGGTCCTTTTGGCAATGCTTTTGCAGAATTTCATCCATTCACTTGCAATGTTTGTAAATTCACACTGAGCAATGAAATAAAGGAATGGGAGGAAAGTGAAGGGAGGAGAGAGAATAGGGGAATGGAGGGGGGGAAGGAACATGTTCAAAATCTTCCTGGCAAGAAAACAAAAGGAAAAAAAATCCTGCTTAATGAATTTCCACCTTTTGTGTCCAAGAATTCTTAAGTTGTGTTTATGTGTAAATCCTTTCATCATATTTACATATATGTATGATGAAAAAGCTTGCTGAATAATGGTGTTTCAATGTCTTCCTTACATTTCAACTGAATTATTTTTGGGCCCTAAATCTAGACCTAATTTTTATCAATATTTGGAGGTTTTGCTTATTTTGAATGTGTTGTTTTATTTTCTTAGTTAATAGTGTGTCCACAGTCCATTACACCAGGGTCATCATATTTGGGTCTCTAGAAAAGTAATGAAAAACAATAAACAGTACTAATAATGTTAGTGACTAAAATGAAAATAACTTATGTTCTTCTCAGACAGGATCATTTTATGATGAAATTTTTTTTTTTTTTTTTTTCATGAGGAACAAAATGCCTGTTAAGCTTATGGCTTGTTTACAGCATGTTCTTGAAAACAAGGTTCAAGATGCATCCTGAAGTCATAACATCTAATGATGTACAGAGAGGACACAATTAGCTTTGTGGATATGGTCTCCTAGTGATAAGTATGGCAGGATGCAAAACCCAGAACATTTTCTGAGGACCTGACCTCTCATAAAATCTAATGAATATATAGATTCTTCTCAGAAAATGAACATGTACATAAAACCAATTATGTATAAAACATGTATATAGTGGATGTCAGGAGAAGGACCAGGATAAAACTAATGCCAAATAAGTAGCACTGTTGTTGTACCTGTAATTTCTACTTATCTGGAAGGCAGAAACAGGAAGACTGTTAACCCCTGTATTTAAGGCAGAGCATCTGCATAAAGAAAAGCAATGCTTTGCTTCTCCTGTTCCTTTTCTTCCTCCTCCTCCTCCTCCTCTCCTCTTTTTCTTTACCTCATATAGTGAAGAAAATGTTCTACCTCTGAGCTGTATTCCTAGCTTCTGTACAAAATAGACAGATACAGATTGTCTTTGCATATGATAAAACCAGATGCTAAAGCTCACAGAAAGTAACTTGTTATGGGATAAATGAAAGAGAACACAGAGAAGGCAACAGACATAGAGACTGTCCTACTAACAGCAGAAACAGAACAAAGATAAAAAATACTTCAGGAGAAGTTTATTACAGTTGGTACAATGGCTGGCATTAACAAATAAAATGCTACATGCTCCCATCTTCTAGGTGGGAATGCTGTATTACTATCAGATTATGAAGACTTTGTTAAAGGCATTTACTGTTTAAAAGGTTATTTGCCCTTCCCAGAGAGTTACTGTTTGTGAATTAGGTACCCAATACTGTGCTAATTCCTGTACACACAAAAATGATTCATGCAAACACTATTCTTTCTCTATAAGCTTACAGTCTTCTGGGGTAATCCACCAAAACAAATCCATAGACCATGCATAGAAATGTATACATCACTATAAATTCCACTATGAAACCTCAAGAAAAGCAAGATGGACCTAACACGCAGAAGAGATAAAGAATATACATATTCAAAGGCTGAGAGTTGAGAAAATTTTATTTCAGTAGGTGAAATGAAAGAAGGTGAATTTGTTTGGAATGTACTAGGGAAGAAGAAAGGAATAATAATAATAATAATAACAATAATAAAGATTAAAGAGGAAGCCAGAGGGGCTGAAGAGATGACTCAGTGATGAAAATTACCTTCTTTGGGGCTGGAGAGATGACTCAGCACTGCTGCTCTTCCATAGGTCATGAGTTCAATTCCCAGCAACCACATGGTGGCTCACAAACATCTAAAATGAAATCTGGTGCCCTCTTTTGGCATTCAGGTGTACATACAGATGGAACATTGTATATGTAATAAAAATAAATCTTAAAACAAAACAAAAAAATCATTCTCTGCTTTTTTTTTTGAGTTTCTAGCATGTCCATGGTGGCTGACCATCTTCTGTAGTTCCTGTTTTAGGGAATTTGATGACATATGACCTCCTGGGATATAAGGCACTCATGTAGTATATATATATATATATATATAAATATATTATATGATCTATGCAAAATTTAAAAATATTTCCCATCAAAAAAGGAAAAGATAAAAATACATCCCAACCCTGGATCCAAAAAAAAAAGAGGTCAAACAAACCAGATGTGAGTTCAAGACCATCCTGGTCTACAGAGCCAAAAACTGTCTTGGGAAACCAACAACAACAACAAAACAAAGCAGAACAAAACAAACAAGATCATAAATCAAGTGTGTTGACACATGCCTGTAAATAGAGCATCAGGAAGGTCAGGAATGAAGGTCAACCTGGACTATATGAAACTGTCTCAAAAACAAAACAGCAGCACCAACAACAAAATCTCACAAGAATCTGAGTGCCTGGGATGCTTTGGGATATTCAAATTTTTTATCTTAATTCTTGGCTTCATAGGGAACTATTGAGGAGTGTAGTTGTTTGTTTGAATGAAAATGACCCCTACAATCTCATATATTTGAAAATCTGGTCCCCAGTTGGTGGAACTGTTTTGGAAAAAATTAGGAAGTGTGATCTTGTTGAAGAGTTGTGTTCCTGTGGGTGGGCTTTGGGGTTTTAAAATCCCACACCATTCTCAGCTCTTTGCCTCATACTTGTAGATCAGGATGTAAGCTCTCAGCCATTGTTCTGTTTGGTGCTCTGCCTGCCATTCCTGTCTGCCACTATGGTCCCTACCATTATGGTCATGGACTTACCTTCTGAAACTCTAGGTACCCAACCAACTGTTTCTTCTATATCTTAGATATCTTAACACAGTGATAGAAAAGTAGCTAAAACAAGGGGTTTGAAAACAGGAGAGAAATGCTTTGATGTACACTTATCTCAAAGATCCTTTGTACTGTAAAATTAACAGTAAGATTTCAGAAATTTCAGGCCTCACAGCGTCCTGACCCATAAGGCAGAACCTACTCAGGTGGGGCGGGCAGGGGCTTGCGCAAGGCACAGCATAGGCGCGGTGCGCTCCTCCATTGTCAAATGTGACATAAGCGTCGTTGCTATGGCTACAGAAGCCTGAAGGGGAAACCGCTGAGCTCACATGGGCCTGGTGGGCTAAAGGCGGCAAGGGCAGCGATGGAACCCGATTCCCTGGCGCTGTGGCGGGTTCCTGGTTAGCTAGTGGACTACTTCATCTTGGTAGGCTGAGACCAGGAGAAGCCAGGTAAGGCTGTGGGGCGGGGCCGCTCCCGCCCGCCTCCGCCTACCCCGGCTCCGCCTCTGCTCCCCGGGCTCCGGCTCCCTCCTTCCCCAGGCCCACTAGGCACCACCTCCGCCCGGCTCCTCCCTGGGCTCTGCCCCCCCCTCCCCAGTTTCCACCTCCGTCTCCCGCCCCCGCCTCCACCCTCTTGGGCCTCCGCCCCGGACTCTGCCCCGCTCACGGGCCTCTGCCTCCTCCCCCAGGAGCCATCCAGTGGGCTAGGTGGTGCTGGTTCTGTCATCGCAGCTGGGAGGCGGGGGGCAGAGGGGTTGGGTCCCGTGGTGGAGAAGCAGCAGGTCCACGGGTGTCATCCATCGCGGAGGAGCAGCCGGCCTGGCTGGCTGTGGGGTGTGTGAGGACACACAGGATGGGCCTAGGGAGAGGCCAGGGCAGCCGGGGCTGGCTGGCATAGGCAGCTGGCGGGAGAGCCTGCCCTCTTTCAGACAAGAGCTTCTGTGCTGGCTGCTGTACCGGGACTGTGCCCTTGTGCTGCTGGGGTTGGGAGGCAGGAGCACAGTGTGTGGAGCTCTTAGGGATACACTTGTTCCCTGCATCCTGAGGAAGAGTGATGCTGGGGCCAGTCCTCCCAGAAAGGAAGTACAGAGAGTCCAGTGCTGCCTCCCGCCTGCCCTGGGGCTGAGGGGGATGGGGGACTTTAACATTCAGGTCTAAAGAAAGCAGGGTACTTGGAAAGGCTACAGGATCCGTGCACATTTCTAGTAACATTTTTTTCAGGACCTATGTGCAGGCATTCCAGAATGAAATGACTCTTCTTAAGTAAAGACAGCCACTGCAGGTGCTCTCTCACACACACTTAGCTTTCATGATTTGATTGTTCTCTTTATTCGTCAGAGAATTTTTCATAAGGAACAGTTTGGTAGATACACTGCTGTTTATACTTTGATGGACTTGCACAACCAGGAGTATACAGTGTTCACGCAGGCTTATTTTTTTTTATTGTTATCTCTTTGTGTTGTTATGTATAAACAGGATGTAATTACAAGTTTACTGTACAGCCTGGAAAGCTTTTTATTTCAGGGTAATTCCAGTTTTACACCTGCAAGGAATTTTAGCTACCAGCCCTGCATCCCTTTGACTCAGGAGATGCTTAGGTTGTGTTTTGGATGATTGTTAGTTGTTAGTAGCACCAGAGTACTGCTGTTCTACTCATCTCTTTTTATTGTTTATTTATCCCTAAGAATTTATTTAAGAGAAGGAATCGCACACGCTTTTTCCTCACTACTGCCTAATTGAGGTCACCAAGAGAATCGCTTGCAGGTTGGGAGATGGCTCAGCAGATAAAGGCTTGATTGCTGGGCAAGCCTGGAGAACTGAGTTCGATCCCTGAATTTATTTGAAAAGGTGGAAGGCAAGAAGTGATTGGTTTATTTCACAGAGTTGTCTTCTAACCTTGTCTATGTGTTGTTTGGATAGTTATGCATGTGTACTAATTTCACTCATCTCTTTATTAGTTATTCATCATGAACACACACACACACACACACACACACACACAAGAGAATCACACACATGGCTAAAAAAAAAGACATTGTGCTGTACCTAGAGAATCTTCCTGCTGCTGGAAGGCAAAATGATGTCATGTCATTTCATTTGTCAGTCTTCTCCTTTACAGACATAGTCTTACCCAGAATGCTAAAAAAGAAGTGTGGAATATCAGTTTTGTTTTTAATCTTGTTCAGTTTTTTTTCAGTTACATTGTTCTTCCCCTACAATCAGCTTTGTTTTTAATCTTGTTCAATTTTATTTAATTTTGTTTTGTTTTTTTTTTTTTTTTTTTTGACAAATTCTCTCTATAGAGTCCTGGCTGTCCTGGGATTCCCTATGTAGACCAGGCTGGCCTTGAACCTACAGAGATCTCCCTTCCTCTGCCTCCCAACTGCTGGTGTTAAAGACCATGCCCAGCTTCCCCACAACAATTTTGAAACAATAACAAACTTGAAAAAAGTTCCAAATATGGTACAGTTAATTGCTGTTTTACTTTGGACATTTTGAGAGAAGCTGCTGACCTTATGCCCTGTCACTCTGAATGGGTTTAGTGTCAATTTTATGCAAACAGAATGTTGTCCTACATAATGACAGTGCAGTTATTAAAATAGGAAATTCACGCTGGCATAGTATTCCATTTAATGTGGGTTTTATTGACTATGTTATTACTCACATAAATGTCAAAAAGAAGCTGGTACATTTAAGTGTTGCATTGTCTTTTATCTCTTTAGTCTCTTTTCAATATGGAACAGTTCCCTCATCTTTTCTTTATCTTGTCACTTTGATGACTATGGGTCAGTTATATTTTTCTTCATTAATTTATTTATTTGTTCATTTTACAGCCCACTCACAACTCCACTCCCTCATCCCTTGCCAGTCCCAACCTCCCAAACACTTTCCCTGTACCTCCCCCAACCAGCCCACCCAGGCACATCAAGTTATATCAAGATTAAGTACCTCCTCTTTCACTGAGGCAAGACAAGGCAGCCATGCTAGGGAAATGGGATCCAAAGGGAGGCAACAGAATCCAAGTCAGAGACAGCTCCTGCTCTAGTTGCTAGGGGACTGACTTGAGGACAAGCAGCCCATTAGTTTCATATGTGTAAGAGGCCTAGGGCTAGTCCAGGAATGTTCTTTTGTTGGTGGTTCAGTTTGTATGAGGCCCCATAGTCCCAGGTGAGCTGACTATGTAGGTTTTATTATGGTCTCCTACCTCTTCAATCCTTCCTGTAACTCTTCCACAAGATTCCCAGAGTTCTGCCTAATGTTTGTTTGACTGTGGGTCTGTGCAACTGTTTCCATTATTTCCCGGATGAAGCCTCTCAGATGACAGTTATGCTGGTCTCCTGTCTACAAGCATAGCAAAGATATGTATAAATGACGAAGGCCCAGGCTTTGGGGTACACCATTACTTAGGGGTGAAAGAAGAGGAGCAGCAAATGCATTTTGTGAACTTGGAAGAGATATTCAGCTCTCCCTAATAGATATTATTTTTCTTGTAGGTGATATGAGCCATAATTTTTGTCTAGTTACATGGCTGTATAGAAGAGATTGTTTTCAAATTAAAACAAATTTTTTATTTCTTTTTTTTTTTTCCTTCTTTTTTTTGTGGGGAGAGAAGGGGTCATCAAGACATGGACTCTGGTGTGTGTAGTCCAGGCTGTTCTGGAACTCTGCCTCAGACTCACAGAGATCCACCTGCTGTTTGCTCAAAAGCACTGGGATTAAAGGCTTGCACCACTTGATGAGCAGTCAGTAATCTTAATCACTGAGTCAACTTCAGTGCTTTTTAAATTTTTAACAGATATAATCATGTGACTATGTCTACATTAGTTGAATATAAATAGGATGATGAATGTAATGTTTCAAAAGTGTTCTAAGGAGATAATGGTGTGTATTCCCTCCTAGCCTTTCTTTAGCTGAGACTGGAGATTGGCTGGGAGGTCATGGCTCACCTTTAATCCCAGAATTTGGGAGGCAAGGCAGAGGCATTTGGATCTCTGCATTAAAGGCCATCCTGGTCTATAGATCTAGTTCCAGGGCAGCCAGGAAACCTACACAGAGAAAACCAATCCAAGCAAGCAAGCAATGGACTGGAGATGTAGCAGCCATCTTGCGTAAGAGTAACAGAGCAAAGAGCTAGAAAGATCCTGGATAACTAATGACTGACAGTAGGGTTGCCATAGCAGATCTAGATAGCTGCTCTGTGTTTTGTTTTTCTTTATTTTTAACATGATAAATAATAACATTATATGTTTAAAGCACTGTAAATCTGAGTTTTCAGTTTCATGCTGGCAAAAAAGGTACAAGGTGACAGGATGGGTTATCAGGATCCAGGGACATAGATAGTGAAGGAATGTTTATCAGTGTCATGTGCAACCAATTGAGGGCATCATTGAGAGAAGCAGTTATTGAAGAACTTTGTGGTTGAATGTACAGATGATCTACTTATATGCAATGTACAGATAAGGAGGAGACTGTAAAGTGTCTCTCCTTCCTGTGGCCTCCCATTTTTTCTGGTGAGTAATTAACTCCATCATTGAACAACAAATCATGAGCTGCAAGTTTACTCTAATGAATGATGTACAATTCTGAAAATTTATACAGTTTTTTTCCTTTTTTTTTGGTTGTTGTTGTTGTTTGTTTGTTTGTTTTCCCAAGATAGGTTTCTCCATGTAGCCCTGACTATCCTGGAACTTCCTCTGTAAATCAAGAATGTTCTCAAACTCAGAGATCTGCCTGTCTCTGCCTCCTGATCACTGCCAGGATTAAAGGTGTGTGCCATCACTGCTTGGCATAAAGGATCATTTTTAACTCTGACTTTTCTTATTTGATTGTTGTTTTTACTAAACAAATTGCAGAATATTGGTAGAAGAAATGATAAAAATTGAGGTTAGCTGATTAAACACACCCATGTGAGAAATCTCATTGTGATAGGTATGAACATATGTTTGGAAAACTTTGAATGTGTTTTATTAAAAATTAAAAAGACCAGTTCCATGTACTAGTGTGGTCTGGCTTTTACTTCCTTCCTTCCTTCCTTCCTTCCTTCCTTCCTTCCTTCCTTCCTTCCTTCCTCCCTCCTCCCTTCCTTTCCTTCCTTCCTTTTGAGATAGGATCTCTGCAGCCTTGTCTGGCCTGTAATTCACTAGGTAGTTGCCACCAGTACTTGCAAACATTACATTTTAAGAGGAAAATACAAAGGAAGTATTTTTTGAGACAGGATTGATTTTGTAGCTTGGCTATCCTGGACTCATTTTGTAGACCAAGCTGGCCTGGAAATCACAAAGATCCACCTGCCTCTGCTTCCCTGAGTTGCTGGAATTGTAGGCTTGCACCAAGATGTCCAACTGCAAATCTTTATTTTTTAAAAACGTTTTATCTTCCTCTCTCAGTTTATTTCATTTTCACCTTTTATATTTTAAATTTTTGAAATAGGGTTTCTCTGTGTAGTCTTGGTTGTCTCATAACTCAGATCTTCTGGCTTCTGCCTCCCAAATTCTGGAACTAAAGGTGTTGGCCATCACCATCAGACTTAAATCTGTTTCTTAATGACATATTATATACTAGTTACAAGTTAGTTTTCTAGCATAGGGGCTGCTATAACAAAGTATCATAAATGTGGTGGCTTAAAACAACAGGTGGTTATTCTTGCATAATTTTGGTGGGTTGCTTTGAAAGTTACTTGTTGGGAGGTAACTTCCTTTGAGGGCTTCTAGGGAAGAATATTCATCTCTTCTAGTTTCTGGTGGTCCCCATTGTTCTACCATTTATGGCACCATAATTCTATTTTTTGTCCTCTCTTTACATGTCCATTCTTTGTTTAAATCTTTTTCATTTTTTTTCATAAAAACAATTTCTTTGTTCAGCCTGGTGGTACATGTTTATAATCCCAGCTATTTGGGGACAGATGCTGGAAGATGCCAAGTTCAAGGCTTTTGTGAGTTACAGAATGAGTTCAAGGCCTGACTGGGAAACTTAATCTCAAACAAAAAATAAAAAAAAGAAAAATGTCTGTGGTCATAGCTCAGTATAGTGAACCAACTGCCTAGTGAGGGCCCAGGTTCAATTCTCAGTCCTTGTGTGTTGGGGAGTATTAGGAGGCCTTGTTTTGCCTTATTATTTCCTTTTCTTTCTTCTTTTCCTCCCTTCTTCCCTTATTTTTTCCTGTGTACTAGGGACTGTGCCTAGAAAACACATTTTTTTCTTTTTCCCCTCCTTCTCTTGCTCCCTCTCTTTCCTCCCCCCTCTTACCTCCCTACCAGACTGAGCTATATGCCCAGCCCTGTTTTTTTTTTATAGCCAAAGACTGTTATAATGGCTAACTCAAACTGTCCGGTTGACTCACCTGAGAGGAAGGAACCTTAAATAAAATTTGGCTTCCATCAGATTGCCATGGGGGCAAGACATTTTTAATAACTAATTGATGTAGGAGGGCCCAGTCCAGTGTGGAAGTACCTCCCTGCAGGTGGATAGTACTATTCCTGCAGGTGGACCTTGGCTGTACAAAAAAGGTAACTGAGCAAGCCAATGAGTGTTGTTCCTTCATGGTTTCTGCCTCAGTCCCTGATTTGAGTTTTTTCCCTGTCTTCCCTCAATGGATTATAAGCCAGATAAACCCTTTAAAAGTTGCTTTGATCAGTGTTTATCATAGCAACAGAGAAACAAACCAGGACAACTGTTAAACCATAGAAAAGCAGTGAATAAAGTTCCATAAGTAAAGCAAGTTTTAGTTTCATAAGGTGTACATTCTACCTTAGGAAAGGAAAGCACAGAACTTAATCTAATATTCAGTATTTCCAAAAAATAGAATAATTTTTCTTTGTATTCTGTAAGTAAAATTAGGAGAAATGGGTATCATGTCCACCAGAATTAGCTTTCAGGCAGCTGTAAACACTGTGTTTTAGTGTTGAAGTCTATGGAATCACTGCTAAAGACTTTCCAAGCCTTGTCATTCCTTTTCAGCTACAAGTCCTAATCAGGTAACAGCTTGGGAAAATGTGGCTTTACTGGAAAACAGGTTAATGCCTTTGATTGCAGATTGATGGCCTAGTCTCCTTTTTTTCTCTCTTAATAAGTTGTATGACTTGTTCTCTGTTTACTTCTGATAATGAGGTTTGAAGCTATTGAAGACATTGTTAAAGGACTCAAAGACATTGTATGAGTAGTTAATAATGCTTGATAAGTAAGCCTCAAATGGGAACTTTATGTCCTTCTAAGGAGTCAAGATTACACCTCTCTGGTTTTTTCTAGAATTCTTGCCTTGTTGTTCTTTTATTTTCACATGGACCTTTAACAGTTTAAAAGAATTAGAAAAAGGTCATAATATTTGCAGATAAATATAAATTTCATGATGCATTTTTTACATTACTGTTTATTACTATCATTTATTACAATTTATTCAAATTGTACTGTGGCTGTGTCCCCCTCCCTCATATCCAACCAATCACACCCTCCTTCCCTCTTCTGTCCCTAAGCCCCTCCCCTTGTCTACTGATATTCAAGGTCCCATTCCCCTTCTATTTTAACCTAGCCTATCACAATGTTTTATACAAGTATTCTTCCTATTGTTGCACACATATTATTACAGTTATCTATCCTTCTCTCTAACATCTATCATCTGTTTATCATCTATATCATATATCTATTACACACACACACACACACACACACACACACACACACACACAAAATGTTATTTCTTCCAAAACATGTGTTTCAAAAAATTATCAAAAGGTTTAAAGTCTAAAGTTTGAAGGAAATGAGATTATTTTCTCAGTTATGACCTGAGTTGTTTTGGTTTCCCACTACTACAGAATAAACACTTTGGTTTGTAAAGACTGGTGTAGATTTTGGGTTAGCCCAGCAAAGAAAAGTCCAACAACATTTCTGGCTTTGTGAAGCTATTTTAAAATGATTTATTTTCTCTTGATAGACTAGTGGTTTAACACTGATTCAGAACATAGAACTAATTCTTAACAGTTGCTTCAATGACAATTTCAAAAAAAACAGACATATATGCATTTAATTTGTATCAAAACTATCAGCTCATAAAATTTTCTGTTTCATCTGACAACTATTTTTTGTTGGAAACTGGTCAGATTTCAGCCCAAAGTAAAACATTCTGGTTTTAAACATTTATTTGTCAGTATTTTAACACTGATTCAGCTGTGTTTTACAGACATGTTTAATTTCAAGTTCATTAAAACTGAGTTGACAATATTTTATAAAATACCTTTGACTCTTTTGACTCTTCTATTCACAGGTATCTTTAATCCTCCCCAAGTGAAAACTGTGGCTTTTCAATACATATTCCTTGAATGGTGTAACATGATTTAGGCATAGTAATATTCACTTAATAAAAATATGTACTTTAAATATTCAAACTGTATGTGCAGAGACAGAAAAGAGACCAGCAAAATAGTAGCCACTCCATTATTACAGGGGATGTTTTTATTATGGGTCAGAGAGGGAAAATGTTCAGAGGCACCTGGAAGAGTTCAGAGCAGAGAGTAAAAGAAGCAGACTTGATATGACCAAAACTGTCTAGAAGAGAATAGAGACTATTAGGAGAAAAATAGTAAATAGCTTACACAGACAAACTGTGCTAAAATGCATAGGCTGAACCTAGGTCCCTCTACACATATGTAGCAAATGTGCAGGTTACTCAACATGTGGGTCCCTAACAATTGAACTGAGAGCTTTCTTTGACTCTGTTGCTTGCCCTTAGTTTTGTTTTTTTACTAGCGGTGCTGTCTTGCCTGTCCTTAGTGAGATAGGATGCTCTTAGTCCTGCCTGATGTGATGTGTCAGGGTGTGTTGGTACATTTAGGGTGTCTCTCTGAAGAGAAAGAAGGAATGGGAGAGGGGAGAATGATTGTGGGACTGTGAGGAGAGAAGGGAGGGGCCTATGATGAAGATATAAAATTAATAAATTAATTAGTGGAAAAAAGATGGGGTATTTCTAGAATATTTAGGAGATTCAGATAGTGCAAAGAGAGATGAGGATGTTTGGGAAGGGACAGGAATCTAGATGTGCATTTTGAGATGTGTAACAAGTACATTTATATCCCCTTCAGGTAACCTGGAGGCCACCATGGGTGTTCGTATCCAATAGGAGCCACAGGTCAATAGAGATCCTCAGGTCCCTTTTGTTGGAGCAAGGAAAATGGTTACTTTGATGGACAAGAAGTATTTCACAAATTTTTGCTGAATGTTGTTTTTTTGTATGTTTGCTTTTTGTGGCTTATTTGGTTCTAATCGCCAGAATTCCTTTGATAATGCATGTTGAGCAGGTCTAGGACTAGCATTTTTGCACATTTGCACTCCCTGGGACCTAACTAGTTTCAACTATTAGGAAGGCCTGATTACCTTCATCACACGTATTCATGTCCTTTTAAATAGTAATGGGTTTACTTATGACATACAATTACATAGATTTCCTTCTGATGTGTTTTTGTTTCTAATATTCAAATGTCATTTTTTAAAATAATTTTTATTATTTATATTAATTACATGTTGTTTACTTTGTATCCCAGCTGTAGTCCCCTCCCTCATTCCCTCCCAATCCTACCCTCCCTCCTTCATCTCCTCCCTGCCCCTCTCTAAGTCCACTGATTGGGGAGGTTTTTCTCCCCTTCCCTCTGACACCTATCTTATCAGGTCTCACCAGGACTGGCTGTAAGTCCTCCTCTGTGGCCTGGCCCCTCCCAAGGTTGGGGGAGAGGTCAAAGAGTCTGTCACTGAGTTCATGTCAGACACAGTCCCTGTTCCCCTTACCACTTGGATGCTGAGCTGCCATGGTCTATGTCTGAGCAGGGGTTCTAGGTTATATCCATGGTCCTTGGTTGGAGAATTAAGATTCAGAAAAAACCCCTGTACCCAGATATATTTTTTCCTTGTAGCTCCCATCCTCTCTAGGTCTTACTAACTCCCCTTTCTTTAATATGATTTCCTACACTCTGCCCAAAGTTTGGTTATGGCCCCGATGTCCCTCATAGAATGAATGGATACAGAAACTGTGGTACATTTACACAATGGAATACTAATCAGCAATTAAAAACAAGGCAATCATGAAATTTGCAAAATGGTGGAATATAGAAAAGAAAATCCTGAGTGAGGTATCCCAGCAGCAGAAAGACACACATGGTATATACTCACTTATAAGTGGGTACTAGACCTATAAGATAGGATAAACATACTAAAATCTGTATACCTAAAGAAGCTAAACAAGAAGAGGTTCTGGATTGAGATGATCAGTCCTCACTTAGCAAGACAATGGGATGGACATTGGAAGTAGGAGAAAACAAGAAACAGGACAGGAGCCCATAAGATAGGGCCTTGGAAAGACTCTACCTAGCAGTGTATCAAAGCAGATGCTGAGACTCATAACCAAATGTCATAATTTTAATATCACTATTATTCAGTAGAATATATTAATGAGGAACTTTACAGTCTGGTGGAATTTCATTATCTTATTTAGAACTGTATAATGACATGTATTAATGAAATTAAACACTTTGCAAGAGCTAAACATTTTTACTGTTACAAAAATACAATGATTTTAAAGACAGGCATTCTAATTTTGAATAATTTGTCCATGATTATTATATTTCCAATGTATACTACAAATTTTATTATGAAATTGACAGAGTATCTCTTCAGTCAAAATTCTTTGTGTCTCTAGGATTAATATATAAAATTTACTATATACTAATAAGCATGTGTAGTCCTCTCCACTCTTCAAAACTTTCTGACTTCTGTGTGCATGAAACTTTCTGACTATATCTCAGTACAGTGCATTCATCTTTAAAATCTGCTGTGATTTTTGCATGTGTTATATTCTAAGGTTAACAGTCTTAATGATTTTAAATGCTGCCTTTTTCACATGGACCTTTAACAGTTTAAAAAGAATTAGGAATTCATAATCTTTGGAGATGAATATAAATTTCACGATGCTTTTTACATGACTGTTTATTATTATCATTTATTACAGTTTATTCAAATTGTACTATGGCTGTGCCCCCTCCCTCATCTCCATCTGTTCACAACCTCCTTCCCTCTTCTGTGCCTAAGCCCTCCCTTTTCCACTGATAGGCAAGGTCCTATTCCCATTCTATTTGACCCTAGCCTATCACGATGTTTTATACAAGTATCCCTCCTACTGTTGCACAAATATATTACAGTTATCTAGCCATCTATCTCACATCTATCATCTATCATCTTTGTCATATATCTATTACACACTAATATTTTTGTGAAAATCTGTTATTTCTTCCAAAGAAATGTGGTTCAAAAAATATTCAAAAACAATGGTTTAAATCAAAAGTAATCCAATAAAAAATGGGGACAGAGCTAAACATAGAATTTCCTATAGAAGAACATCACAGAGAAACACTTAAAAAAAAGCTCAATGCCCTTAGTTATCAGAGAGATGCAAATCAAAATGATCCTGAGATTTCATCTTACACCTATCAGAATGGCTAAGATCAAAAGCTGAAGAGACTACAGGCTTGTGGTCACCCTCAGCTACAGACTGAGATTAATGGCAGCCAGGGTAAATGAGACCCCACCTCAAGAAAGAAAAAAAAGAGTGAACTAGTGTGCAATGATGAACAGAGAAAGTAGGAGAAGATTTGATGGACTTGGCAGTAGGCTTAGCAGGAGCTGCAGCAGGTGGATGAGCACAGCAGCTCAGCAGGCAGAGTGAGGGGTCTTAGGCACAGTGGTAGTCTCCAGTGCAGGGAGAGCTCATGCTGTGTCCATCCGTCCATCTCTCTCTGTCTGTCGTTCTCAGATTTAAGTAGATTTATTTTATTTATCTGTGTGCATGTGGGTATACATGCCTCCCAAAGGCCAGAAGATGGTAAGAGACGCCCAAAACTAGAGGTTGTTGTGAGCCACCTGATATGGGTTTTGGGAGCCTAACCCAGTCCTCTGCAAGAGCATCATGTGTCTTAACTACTGAGCCATATTTTCAGTCCAGTTCTCTGGGTTTTCTTGGGACAAGAAGTTGGAAACATGAAGCCCTGGTTGGTGTGGAACTCATCATCCTCCCTCAGCTTCTTGTCCTCCAATTACAAGTCTGCACCTTCATGCCTGCCAGTCTTTTTCTTGAATGGTTTCAGGTCCTCATTTTGTGTTCCAGGCCACAGACTGCAGATAACAGTGAACCTGACTTTAGCCCTGTGTTCCTGAGGGTGTACAGACAGAGTGTTTCCTCTGTTGTTAGGGCGAAGCTAGGGTAAAACTGCCACCCTGCTAGAGCTTTAAGAATCATGCTGGGACTGCTTTTTAAAAACTTGTCCTTCATCAGGGCCTTATCCCCTTAGCAAAAGGAAAAGTGAATAATTAATTACTGTTTTGTCTAGAGCTGATCCTGTGGATCCCAGGGTTCTGTAGATCTGAGGTTGGAGCTCTGTGCCCCAGTACCCAAGCGGTAATCAACAGCAGGAGAGTGCAGCAGTCATGCATGCAGTAGGAGGCTAGAGCCTGGAGCATGTGGGAACCCAGAAACTTTTTCTGAACTGGGTGTCCTGAGTTTGGAATTGATGTTTCCCCCTCTGTATTGAATCCTTCCGACAGGGTGACCCAGTCTGTCCTGTTTTGGGGTAAACAGTTCAGTCTAGGATGTTGAGTAGAGCACACAGGAGCAGGTAAGGGGATTTATGCTGGTGACTGGGCATCTAAAGGAACCCAAAAACTTTTCCTGAGAACTTTTTGGGGGAGTGTGGGGGAATTCCACTGGATGCCCTGAGGTTGGACTTGATGTTTTCATCACCGTGGGGTTTCCTCCAAACAGGGAAACCCAGTCCTTTGTGCTTTGGTGCCCACAGTTCTGTGTGGGACAGTGATTTGGGCATAGAAAGAGCTCTCTGGGCTGAGCACCTTCTAGAGCCCAGACCTTTTTCAGGGATTTTCTGGGTGACCTGAAGTCAGTCCTGATTGCTTCCTACTCCATGGGGTTTTCTCTAGACTGGAAATCCCAATCTCTGGTGTTGTGGGGCCCACAGTACAGTCTGGGATGGTGACCAGAACACACAGTCATGTGGCTCTGACCTGGTGACCTATTGCCTGCAGGGAACTGGGAATTCTTCCATGGTTTACCTGGGTAACCTGAGAATGGACCCGATTACTTCCCACTCCGTGGGGTTTGTTCCTAACTTGGAAACACAATTGCTGTTGTTTGAGGGCCCAGATATTGGTATATTGCTTGCTGTGAAGTCACTGCTGTACTGCTCTGCAGATACTGTCCTCTTGGTACCACCATCTTTGATTCTCTTTTTTTATTAAATATTTTTTTAATTTTTCTTTTCTTTTATTTTATTTTATTAATTACAGTTTATTCACTTTGTATCCCAGCTCTAGCTCCTCCAGCATCCCCTCTCAATCTCACCCTCCTCCCTCTTGTTCTCCTATGTCTGTCCCCAGTCCAATGATAGGGAGGACTTCCTCCCCTTCCATCTGACTATAGTCAATCAGGTCTCATCAGGACTGGCTTCTTTGTCTTTCTCTGTGAACTGGCAGGATTGTTCCCTGCTCAGGTGGAGCTGATCCAAGAACTAGCCCATGAGTTCATGCCAGAGATGGTCCCTAGTCATATTATTGGGAACCCTCTTGGATACAGAGCTGTCTTTGACTATTTCTGTGCAGGGGTTCTAATTTATCTCCATTCATGGTCCATGTTTGGAGTATCAGTCTCAGAAAAGACCCCTGTGCCCAGACCTTTTGATTCTGTTGTTCTCCTTGTGGAGCTCCTGTTCCCTCCAGATATTTCTATCTCCCCCTTCTGTCATAACATTCCCTGCACTCTGCAAAATGTTTGGCTCTGAATCTCAGCATATGTTTTGATACCCTGCTGGGTAGAGTCTTTCAGAGGACCTTTGATAGGCTCCTGTTATTTTCTCAGACAATTAAGAATAGTGCTACCTCAAGATCCAGCTATACCACTCCTAGGCATATATCCAAAAATGCTCAAGTATACAACTAGGATATTTGCTCAACCATGTTCATAGCAGCTTTACTTGTAATAGCCAGAAGCCGGAAACAACCCAGATGTCCCTCAGTTGAGGAATGGATACAGAAATTGCGGTACATTTACACAATGGAATACTACTCAGCAATTAAAAACAAAGAAATCATGAAATTTGGTGGCAAATGGTGGGATCTAGAAATGATCATCTTGAGTAAGGTATCTCAGAAGCAGAAAGACACACATGGTACATACTCACATATAAGTGGATATTAGACCTATAATATAGGATGATCATACTAAAATCTGTAGACCTAGGGAAGCTAATCAAGAAGGAAGACTGTGGTAAGATGCTTAATCTTTTATTTTTTTATTTATATCTTTTTTTTTTTTTTTTTTTTTTTTTTTTTTTTTTTGGGGCAGTTACCCAGACTGAACTCAAATTTTTGCTCTCTGGTTTTGTTTTTCTAATTCTTTTTTTCTTTTTAATTTTTAATTTTTCACAATTTATTCATTATATATCCCAGCTGAAGGCCCTCCTCAACTCCTACTGGTCCCATCCTTCCTCTTCCCTATATCCTCTTCGCCTAGTCCACTCAAAAGGTGAGTTTCCCTCCTCTGCCATCCACCCATGTCTTATCACAATACTACTCAGCTATTAAAACAAGGAAATAATATTTCTGCTCTTATTACTTCTCCATAGGCCACTCTGCTCACGTCAGAAGACTCCATACCCTGAAGCTTGCCTGCAACCTTACTGTGAAATTAACAGTAAGTATAACTCATTTTACAGAGTCCCACTCACAAGACAATGTTTAATTGACCATCTCACATCCAGAAACATGTGAAATATGAAATGCTATGAAGTCTGAAACATTTGATCACAAGCATTTCAAAGAACTTAGTTCTCCTTCTGTCTAGAGGAACCACCTCAAGAAATAAGTTCAAATTTAATTCCAGGAAACAGAGGATATATACCCCTTGGGAAATGTTTGGGATGCTCCATGGATAGGTGTATATAATTGTTCAAAACTAGGTACTTCAAGAATGCTTGATTTGCATTAAATACCACATTCCTATCATATGAACAAGAGCACAGATACTAATCATCCTATATCTAAAAAGAGGAGAGAGTTATCAGGGATCAGTGTCAAAAGCCATCTATCAAATTTGACTAGTAGCATCTATGTCTAAAGACACTCCCCAGTTGAAGTCAGGCACAGAAAACGCACCCTTACATGGTTACACAACTTGGCCAGTAGCAGGGTCATACATGGAAGAGAAAGCTTCCTCCTTCACATCTCAAAATTCAGTCTGGGTTGTGATGGTTTTCAATAGAACCCCTGGAACAATATATATGTATACACAAAGAAACTTCTACAGGCTACCACTGTTCTATTACTCTGGGAGAACTTCCTGGCTGGTGTTAGTTCACCATTCCCTACATATTCATCCAATGGACTGAACTTTTCTTGTCTAAAGTGAGGCAATTGAAAACAGTAAATGTTGAGAATCAGGTTTATCAATAAGTCTTCCTTAAACACATTTTATAATACTTTTGCATGTAATTGATATTTACCATTCATTGTATTCTTTTAAAAAATAAGTTTATTTACTTTACATTCCAATCATAATCCCCCTCCCTTCTCTCCCCCATTACTACCCTCCACTCCTATTGTCTCTATTCCCTTTCCCCTTTCTCTTCAGAAAAGGAAGGTCATTTCCATTGAGCTAGTTTTTCAGTTCTTTTGGATCTCAGTGGACCAAAGAACACAAAGGCCTTTCCATATTGCTTTTAGTCACAGAATTCCTATCCAGTAAGGATTCTTTCATGATGATGATGACTCTAGATTTTTGCAAGGCCTCACCATTTTAACACATTCATAAGTTTTTCCTCCATTATGAATCCTTTCATGATGATGAAGATTATACAAATGTGGAATGGTTTCACCATGTTAAAAACACTCACAGGCTTTCAGTCCATTAGGATTTCTTTCATGAGTGTGAAGATGATTCTGAAGTCCAAAAGTTTTTTCACATTGGTTACAGTCAGATATCTTTCCTGTATGTGTTCTTTTATGTATTAGGAGATGTTATGTGTAATGGCTTTACCACAGAGTTGTATTCATATGGTTTCCCTCCAGAATGGATTGTTGTCTTAGGAGATGACTGTTACATGCAAAGGCTTTATCATACTAATTACCCTCACAAGGCTTCTCTCCACTTTGTGTTTTTTCATGTTTTAAGAGAGTACTCTGTTGTGCAAAGGCTTTATCACATTGGGTATATTCAAAAGGTTTCTTTCCAGTATGTGTTCTTTTATGGCTTATGAGATTACTGTTTCGTGTAAAGGCTTTAGCACACTTGTCACATTCATAAGGTTTCTCTCCAGTGTGTGTTCTTTTATGTCTTGTGAGATGACTGTTTTCTGTAAAGGCTTTTCCACACTGCTTACATTCATAAGGTTTCTCTCCAGTGTGTGTTCTTTTATGCCGCATGAGATTACTGTTTTCTGCAAAGGCTTTACCACACTCATTACATTCATAAGGTTTCTCACCAGTGTGTGTTCTTTTATGCCGCATGAGATTACTGTTTTCTGCAAAGGCTTTACCACACTGGTTACATTCATAAGGTTTCTCTCCAGTGTGTGTTCTTTTATGGCTCATGAGATGACTGTTTTCTGCAAAGGCTTTGCTACACTCATTACATTCATAAGGTTTCTCTCCACTGTGTGTTCTTTTATGGCTTATGAGGTGACTGTTTTTTGCAAAGGCTTTACCACACTGGTTACATTCATGAGATTTCTCTCCAGTGTGTGTTCTTTTATGGCTTAAGAGAGTACTGTTTTCTGCAAAGGCTTTACCACACTGGTTACATTCATAAGGTTTCTCTCCACTGTGTGTTCTATTATGGCTTATGAGATGACTGTTTTGTGCAAAGGCTTTACCACACTGGTTATATTCATGAGGTTTCTCTCCAGTGTGTGTTCTTTTATGCCGTATGAGGTTATTCTTCGCTGCAAAGGCTTTTCCACACTGCTTACATTCATAAGGTTTCTCTCCAGTGTGTGTTCGTTTATGTCTTGTGAGATGACTGTTTTCTGCAAAGGCTTTACCACACTGGTTACATTCATAAAGTTTCTCTCCAGTATGTGTTCTTTTCTCCATGAGATGACTGTTTTTTACAAAGGCTTTACCACATTGATTACATTTGTAAGACTTCTTTCCTGTGTGTGTTCTTTTATGCTGTATGAAAACAATGATATAGCTGAAGGCTTTACCACATAGAGTGCATTTAAAGGGTTTCTCTGCAGTATGAGTGCTTTCATGCCTGCAAAGAAAATTGGCACATGTGAAAGATTTACCACAGTCATTTCATTACACTAATAAATATATTTATCTATATGAATTAATTTCATAATTTGTTCTAATGGTAAAGAAGAATCAAATTTTAAAGTTTTATTACTTTATTCACATTCATGGTATTCCCCTTCATTATGGCTATTTTTGAAGATCCCTGTGATGGTAAGAGCATTTGTTATGTGGATCACTTTTATAGCATTATTTTTCTATAAGAGGTTTTCTCCTATATATGAAGAGTATTGTAAGAATTCAGAGTTTTACCACAGCAATCGCATTCATAAATTTTTGTACTGTATGAATGATACTTCATTTTCAAAGTGAGCCAAGACAAGCAGAAGTTCCAAATTCCTAGTATCCATAGGTATTTTCAGCAAAATGAGTTTGCTGATTAATTCTCAGTGAAGTTGCAAAACCAATTAACAGTAACCATTTATAACATTCAGAAAATTTACGCACAGTGGGGACTACTATCAAATCAATTGTTCTTGGAGAAAGACAGGGACACTGCTTCTTTCAATAACCCTATGCTCATGTGTCTTAAAATCATTTTGACATATGATATACCAGTTTAATTTACAAAAATAATAAAGATTCCCACATTGAATTAACACAGTTTTTTTTTGTTCATCATAGACATGTCATATAGGGATTAAGGTTTCTCCACAACAATATTCTTGATTCTCATAAGCTGCTCCTTTCACTAAACTTTACAATGTTACTGCACGAAAATTAGTAACAATGGTTCTATTATGTAATTTCTGCTTATTAGAAGGTTTTGGACACATACTAATCACCAATTCAGTGTGTACACCTCTTACAATATCTGAGTAGATAGAATGATACTAAACAGATTGGCAGTTTAAGTCAGTAGGTGTAATGTCCATATGATTCAAATGGTATTTTTGTTACAATATTATTTTATTTTCTTCTATCTTAGGGGAGTGCCTTGTAAACACAAATCAGATACCTGACATTGAACTACATGGAATTATGAGATTTTAATGATCATCAGTAGACTTAAAGCAGTGCTGTTTTTACACTGTTGCTTTTCTTTAAACTTCCAAGACATAGGCATCTGTGCTGGTACATGCCTTCAATTCCAGCACTTGTGGAGGAAGAAGCAGGCAGATCTCTGTGATTTTGAGGTCAGGCTGCTCTAACAAGCAAGTCTAAGTAAGTCACAGATACCCAGAAAAAAAGTCTATTTCAAAAACAGAAAATAAAAAGCAGCCAATAAACAAACAAACAAACAAAAAACACCACACTTCCAGGACACATTAAAGTTTAAGATTTATATCTGTATCAACATGCACATAAAGTTACCTTTTATTACTTGTAGAACTTTGAAAATGTTCTTCAATATTATGGTCATCCCAATTGTAGCCTAAAATATAGTACGAGAAAATATATATTATTGGAAATATCATGTTATTATTAAGGCAAAACTTAAATCACTATCTTCTTGTGACCCTTAGAACCATGCCTGATTTATTTACCTCATTCCTCCTCATTCTTAATTGGAATTGCAAAAGAGCATCAATAACAAAGTAAGAGTTGTCTCTTTATTTTTAAAGTGAAAGAAAAATTGCAGTCCTACCTATAGCAGTGAGGTTTTCACAGGTCTCTAGCATCACATCTTTGTAGAGTTGCTTCTGGGAAGGTTCCAGCAAGGCCCACTCTTCTTGGCTGAATTTCACATGAACATCATTGAAGGTCAACGAATTCTAAAATATACCATACATTTGTACAACAGAAACAGTGGCAACAATATAATTTATACTTCATTGTCAATATAATCATATAATTCTCCTGCTTCTTCAATTTATTTTCTGACACAGAAGTGCGAATGTTATACAGTTGGGTGGTTTGCATGATGTGAAGTAGGGGAGATGAAAAAGCCTAAAGGTTAGATTGAAAAAAAAAGAATAAAAAAAAACGTAGGCATGCTTCAAAAACCTGTGTTTCATCAGTTTGTAAGACATGAATATAAAGCCATTAGTTGGGTTCTTGAGCAATCTATGAATCCTCTTCAGTTACTTGGGTGAGTAGATCAGGACTCTGTCATGAGACAGTTGGAAGAACAAAACACAGTCATGATATTTTATATAGCAACAAATGAGATGTGTTGATCAGGGGACACTGAACAGATGGGTAACATCAGTCAAAAGACAACATGGTACTGAATATTATGTTTTGACCAGGGCTCAGGGATGTGGCATATCAGTATGTGAAGAGGGGGGCTCATATATTTGTGGAAGGGAAAGTGGACTACAGTGAATACATGGATAAAAATAATGTGAGTGGCAAGCAACAACAATCATAGCCAATAACACCATATTTCTGAGTGACCAGACAAAAGAAAAGGAATAGAACATGTGATTATTCTTTGATCATTGTTTTGTATATCCTCCTTACTAAATAATGTAATCTGTAGATTAAAAATAAAGATTAAAACTTTTCTATTAAAAAAAGAAGTATTAATGTTATCACTAAGTCATTTTAGAAGAAAACGGAATAACAAGTTTTAACTGTATCATATCTGAACTTCTTGAAGAAGATATAGCTTTGGAATAGACATGGCAATTAATGTGGACAAAGACAAACAGAGAGAAGAGTGTGAAATAGAGAGAAAGAGACATAGAGACAGAGACACAGAGAGAGAGAAAATAAGAGATGAACAATACTAAATAGAGATCAGAGAAATTTATTAACAGTTACTAACTACAAAAAATGGTGGACAAGCTGGGTGTATTCTGTCATGCCTTCAATTCCATCACAAAAAACAAAAAACAAAAAAGATATGGCTGTACCTCAGAATGTTGGAGTAGAAAGTTTATTATAGACAGACAAGAGAACATAGTCAGACACAGGGACATCTGGGACAGTCTACAGTTGACATGAGCTATGTGAGACGAGAGGAGAGAGGGAAGTGGAGAGCCAGAACAAAGAGCCAGGAGGATAAATGATAAATGAAAAAGACCAGGTAACCAAAATGGTTAGAATATGTAAGGAAGGACAGCTGGGGGGAGGGCAGCTCAGCTCCTGGGCTAGAGATCTGTGTTTGACACCCATGCCTTGTTACAGGTAAGGACTGAGGGATACTGGGAGAACCTGACAGCCACGTCTGCTTTGATTGTTAAGTAGCCACCTTAACCATTCATCCCAGCATTTGAGACGTAAGAGTAGAGAGGAATAAGAAGCTTGAAACGATTTCATTATAATCTCAAAAATTATTTTTAAAAGTTGAAAATGGCTTTATGGTCCAATATTCTTCAGGGAATTCAAGTATATATTAGAGCACACAAAGTATTATTCACACCTTTTCTCTTTGTGCATTTTCAAATGAGGGAGGGAAAAAGCATTCCTGTTAGGCACTACCACCCCACTTTGTCCAGATCTTCTGTGTGTATGAACTAGTGTAACTGTACAAATTTGCTTTCCGGAAACAAGTGCAGCAATTAATCCATATTCTTGATTCTCTTTGTGTATGACTCCCAGCCCTAAGTGTACAATTTTCACTTTTACTGACCATCTAAAATTGATTACCTGACTCATTGCCATCTTCCCTCCTCCCCCTCCCTTTCTGTGTTGTGACAACACCAGCTTCAAAGTAGGTCATGAACTCAGTTCTTACTCAGGTTCCCTCTTTATTTGTAATCACCCACCTCCAAGCAAACAAACAAACAAACAAACAAAACCCAGAGAGGTAAGTGGACACTCATTAACTGATCTCTTTTACTTCACACTGACCAGTCAGGGCCCACCTGAAAAGAGTTGAAGGATTATGTTCTAGGCACTGGGTAGTAGATGTAGCATTCAGTGTTTAAATAAAGTATGAACTACATAATATGTGAATGACTGATGTATAGGACACAATGCTTTAAACAAAAACAAAAATCAAAGTACTAGTGGAAAAGGAATGAAATTCTTAATGACTGGGGATTATCAGATAATATTAACTAATAAGAGACTAGAAAAATGATGCATCAACAAAAAAATTTAATAATACCAACAACTGACTTTTCTAAATATCTATTTATTTATTTATTATTATGTATACAATGTTCTGCATGCATGCACACCTGTACACCAAAAGAGGGCACCATATCTCATTATAGATGGTTGTGAGCCACCATGTGCTTGGTGGGTATTGAACTCATGACTCTTAAACTCTTAGTTGAAAAAAAACACATAGGCATACAGACTTTGAAAAACAGGCCATTCTGTGGTAGAGGGAAAGCCATTAATAAGATACTGTTTGATGTTGCCCCTGTGTCCAATATTAGCTTCTGAGACCTGGAACCTGACAGACACAGTTTTAGCCCATAGCCTGTGTCTCAAATTTGAACTGACAGGACTGTGTCAATGAGGATTGTATATATGGGCATAGGACAGTCCCTTAATGTGAAATTCAGTATTTACTGGATCAAGGTACCTGACTCAAATCGTACGCCACCAAATCTGGTCTGCTTTTATTTGCATTCATGAATTAATAAATACGTGTTGGGAATTTACAAATTAAAAAAAATAAACATCACCCTGGCACTTTTATAGACAATCCTGGTGAGCAAACATGTATATCCTAGGATCCTAATCTCTAAGGGGCCTGGTTAACATACTACTTGTCTATGGAGTGTTTTACAGGCAGTCTTCCCTCAACTAAACTCTAACTGGTACCACTACTTTCTCAGCAATAGTAAATCCTTTACATCATCAATTCTACTCTTCTATATCACAGCTTGATATTGGAGTGCTCTCTGACACAGGACATACCATTTACAACCTCCACAAAATTAAAATGTATGTTTTAGAACTGAGAGAACCTACCTGACACCTCCAAATGTCACCAGAAACTAGGCCTAAAAAAGGTCACCTAAAGGTCACAGAATAGTGACTCTTCCATAAGGTCAGCAGGAACTAGGCCATGGGTCACCATTTCCCAAAACAAACTCATAAGATTCCATACCCAAGGAACAGCCTGAGGATAACCACAAGGATGGGAAGGTATCTTATCTCAAAGTGGGACATTTGTTCTGAGCAGCCCACCAACCTTGAAGTAGAACATTCAATGACACAAAAAATACCTAACATTCCTGAGGCCAAGAGATAGCTCGCTCAATGTTAGTTATGTTAGCTAGCTAATCACTTTGTAAAAAGCTTGCTCTTGCTGAATGTCACCCAATCCTGTAACTGTTAAACCAGAACTTTCTGATCCTTCCTAAAACCCCAGTCAAAACCCTGCCATGCAGCTGCTCAGGGCTCTCCTCTCTGATCCACTGTGTTGGTGATGTTGGAGAGACCCAGCTTAAGCCCACATAAAACTCTTTGATCTTGCATATGTGTTCTAGCTCCTGGCCATAACATGTGGGGTCTCATATTGGATCCTCAAGGCTCCCAAACACCCCTGGCACAGGGAACTGAACAACAGCCAATAAGTGAGCACTCTGTCTGTATCTGTCTGTGTTTGTGTCTGTGTTTCTCTAGGGTTTTTTTTTGGACCTTGAGGCAAAATGTGTAATCTATGTGTTCAGAAATGTTAGAGCTGA
>JAEOAE010004194.1:0-56534 GCA_036365155.1 Meriones psammophilus | reverse complement strand
CTTTGGGTGGACTAGGAAAGGGGATGGGGAAGATGGAGGGAGGTTCAGACCAGTAGGGGAGTTGACAGAGTGACCTTCAATCAGCATATATAATGAATAAATTGTGAAAATAAAAACAATTAATAAAATAAAAATACTAAGAAAAACAAAACAAAAGAGCAAAAATTTGAGTCCAGTTTGGGTAACCACCCTCCTTCAAAGAAAACAAAGAAGATATATACAAAGAAAAGAAAAACAGAATCTTTGTCTTTGCCACCTTTCTTCCCTGTGGGCTCACTTGGTAGTCATTATCCAATGGAGAACATGCTTCTCTCTCTGAAGACTATGTTACCATAGAAGTAGGATTTGAACCTGGAACTAATGGCAGAGTTTCATAGTTAACATCTCAAGTCAAAACTACCTGCCATTTTCTCCCAGCAATCCTTAAGTCTATCCATGTTTTCTGGTCCTCCAGGCTAGCACAGCCCATGAATTACCCTGAATTCTCCTTCCCAGGGCCTGAACTAACCTCACTCCCCCCTCACTCATCCATAGGCAAACTATTTTGGCTACCTGTTCCTGTCAAGAGCCATGAAGGAGCAATAGTAAAACAGCTGTAGAACTCATAGAATGTGGCTCCCTGTGAGCATAGGCATGATGAGTTTGCCTTGGAGAAGCATAATCCAAGAACTGATTTTCCTGAGGACTTTGTGCTCTTATGTAGTATATCCCTTCTTGTTGCTCTTATGATGTCCACATACCTTATAACATGACTTGTATGAAAACTCTAAGAAGGCTTCTATCTCATCACTGGGCAATATCACTGGCATTTAAAATTAACAATGCTTGATCTCTTTTCACATGTTCACTGGAGCAGCTTAATGAATTAGCCACTGTCCTTGAAAGGAGCCATAGATATAGATTATTAGCAATGACCATTATACTTAGAAACAATTTGGAAAAATAGATTGTTTAACAAGGTCAGGGAAGATGTTTTTGCTAATGGCTCTGATGTAAAAAATCTTAGAGAACAATTTAAAGTTAAGAAAAGTACACTATTAATAGTAAATCCAGGGATGTTGTAAGGTTGGTGAGCTGAAACAATAGCCCAAGGAAGCATTGGCTGTCTGGGCACCTGCAAACTGGGTCTAAACCTGAGAAAGCAGTTGATTCCCTTATATTTGTTTTTTCCTCAGCTTGAAATGATTTAATAAAAATGATTAATGAGTAGATGCACACCCCTTTAAGATTTAAAGTACAGTTGCCAGTACCATGCCATTTTTTATTACTGTTGCCCTATAGTACTACTTGAGATCTTGGATGAAGATACCTCCAGAAAATATTTATTGTGAAGGCATTTTTTTAAAAATCAATTCTGGGTTTTTTGTTTTTCCATATGAAACTGAGAATTGTTCTTTCAAGGTCTGTAATGAGTTGTGCTGGTATTTTGATTGGAATTGCATCGAGTCTTTAGAATTCTTTTGGTAGAGTGGCCATTTTTACTATGTTAGTCCTCCAATCCTGGTTATGGGAGATCTTCTGATATCTTTCTGAAGTTCTTTTTTTTTCATACAAGTCATTCACTTGCTTGATTAGAGTCACTAAGGTACTTTATGTTATTTGTGGCTTTTGTAAAGGAGTTTTGTTTCCCTAATATCTTTCTGAGCCCATTTGTCTTCTGTATACAGGAGGGCTTCAGAATTATTAAATTTAATTCTGTATCTAGTCATTTTGCTGAAGTTGTTCATCAGCTGTAGGAGTTCCCTGGTTGAATTTTTAGTGTTATTCATGTATACTATCACATCATCTGCAACACAAGCTGGACTGGACATGGAGAAAAGTGAATCCTCCTCCATTGCTGGTGAGAATATAAACTTGTACAACCACTTTAGAAATCAATCTGGTGCTTTCTCAGAAAATTATGAATAGTGCTACTACAATATTCAGTTATACCAACCCTGGGCATATATTCTGAAGATTATCAACCATACAACAAGGACATTTGCTCAACTATACTCATAACAGCTTTATTGACAATAGCCAGAATCTGAAAACAAATTAGATGTCCCCAAACCAAGGAATAGACACAGAAACTGTGGCACATTTGTACTATGAAATACTATTCAGCAACTAAAAACAAGGAAATCAGCAGGCAAATGGATGCAACTAGAAAAGATCACTCTGAGTGAGGTATCCAGAAGCAGAAAGACAATCGTGCTATATTCTCACTTATATGTGGATATTAGCCATATAATATAGGGTTTAAAAATACTAAAATCTATAGTCCTAAAGGATCTAAACAACAGGAAGAACCCTAAGGAAGATGCTTAATCCTCATTCAGAAGGGCAAATGGGATAGACATTGGTAATAGGGGAAGATAGGGAACAGGGCCAGAAACTACCACAGAGGGCCTCTGAAAGAATCTACATAGCAGGGTATTGAAGCAGATGGTTAGACTTATAGCCAAATTTTGTGCAGAAAGCATGGATTTATATGGAAGATTTAGGAGGTAGAAAGACCTGGATGTGAGAGGCCCTCCACCAGGAGGCCAATTGAGCCAAAAAAATATGGGCCTAGGGGGTCCTGTTCCAACCAAGGACCATGCATGAAGAACACCTAGAACCCCTGCTCAGATGTAGCTCATAAGTATCTCAGTTTCCATGTGAGTTCCCTATTAAGAGTAACAGGGGCTGTCTCTGACATGAACTCAGTGACAGGCTCCTTGATCAGCTACTCCTGGAAGGTGCAGCCTTGCCAGGCCACAAAGGAAGAAGGTTCAACCATTCTTGGTAAGACTTGATAAGATAGGCTAGGATAAGATAGTGGGAAGAAGGACTTTCCCTATTGTGGACTAGGAGAGGGGCATAGCGGGAGAAGAGGAAGGTAGGTTGTAACTGATTGAAGATGAGGGTGGGGCTTACAGCCAGAAAATGAAGTGAATAAATTATAATAATCAATAAAAAAGAAAAAAAGGAGGATTTTTTTCCTGAGATGGCTGGACTCAGGCAACTGTCTCTTAAAATCAACTAGAAAGAATAGTATTTCATCTCTACTCATTTTCCTTTTTCCTGTAATACTATATATAATAAATACCCTTGATAAAATTCAGTGGTTTGTCATATATTCCTAGTATTATAATATTGTAAAATATTTTACAAATCAAATTTTGATGTTAAGTGTGTAAAAATAGTTTATGAAAAAGTGGCTTGAATTTTCAAAGAAGCAGAGAATGATTACTCAAAACACAGGAGGGTGAAAATAAAAGGAAATTGATGGAAGAATAAATTATATATAAAAAAATTAATATCTCTTACACAGTAATTAAAACATTTTGGTTATTGAGATTTAAAAAAAATATACACAGAATATTTCTCAAGTAAACAATGTAAGCTATTAGTAATAGCTCCTATGCATGCACCCTGAAGTATTTCTTTAAATTATTCCTCTTGTCACTGAAATGTGTTCTTTGACAAGTCATGCCACTACAACTTGATGTTCAGGCTCTAATACTGACCATTCAATTCTTATTTCAGGGTACTGACTGCTTATAGCCCAATTAGGAGTGAAGTCAGACAATGTTTGATTTCTGTGTCTAGCTAAGGTCACAATTTTTGATGATACATTTCGAGTTCATCCACAATTTCAAAGTAAAATGATTGACTTTCTTAAAATGTTAAATGTTCTCTCTCACACATGCACACACACACACACACACACATACATAATGCATGATACATGTAATAGTAGTTATTGGAAACACAAGACTTGAAATTGAAAGAACCAAAAGAGGGCTGTATGGGAGATTTTGTACGGGGGGAACAGAGAAATGAGAAAAAAAATGTGATTATATTAAAATCTCAAAAAACAAATGCACATGTTTTCCATGAATGAAAAAATTGAATAATATAATATTTTGCACTAATGTGATTCAGGACAATCAAGTCTATTCTATCTTAGCACACAGTCAGCTGTATTTCAGTAAACATGAGGATAGATGTGTGCTGGACCTGCCCAAGTCGTTTGTTGGTTTCATATCGATAATGGTGGAACTCCTCATTCAGAGTGTACAGTATATATTCTCTTTAAATTGACTCAAGAATTTTAGGTATTTTTTTGTGTGAACTGGATAAATAAAATAAAGATCCCCTAAACTTCTTTCAAGGTCCACTTTCTTCTACTGTCTCCTTCCATCCTTTTACACAGAGATGCTATCTAACCTGGATGGTAAAGAGTGTTCAGTAGATGCAGCAGAAGAATGGATATTTTTTGTCTAGTCCATTCTGTTAGTTCCTGTCTTTCCATTGGAGAATTAAACATCCAAGTTGAGAGTTTTCAATGAACAATGTTTATTATTTCCCTTTATTTTGTAGTTATGGTGGGGGGGTTGCCTCTTTTTAATTGATGCTTGGAATTATTCATTTTTTGTCTTTTATGGATGTGATTAACATTTTTAGATAGGAGTTTTGCTTTGATTGGCTTCTGTAGTGAAGGAGTTTTACAGGAATACTGCTCATATTTCGGTTTATTGTACAATATATTTTTGTTCGCCATTTATTATTGAAAGTTTACTGGATATAGTAATAAGGATCCCTTAAAGATCATATACAATCGGTCTCAGCCATTCTAGGTTTAGAATCTCTCTTGATCAGGAGTTACTCTAATGAGCCTGAATGTATATGCAACTTAGTCTTTTCAACTTGCAAGTTTTAATATACCTTCTTTGTTTAATATATTTTTCTTTACATTTAGGGTTTTGAATTCATGTGATGAGCACAATTTCTTTTCTGGTATGCTTTGTTGTTCTATATACTTTTGTACTTTTATAGGCTACCTCTTTTTCATTAGGTTAAGGATACATTCTATTATTTTGCTGAAAATATTTTCTAGGATTTTGATGTGAGTTTTGTCTTCTTTTTCCATTTCTATTATTCATAAGTTACTTTTTTTTACACTTTTTAGATTTTCTGGATCTTTTGTGCATGGCTATTTAACATTTCTTTTGACACAATTGTTTTTCTTCTTTTTCTTCTTCTTTTCTTTGCTTCTTCCTCTTCTTCATCTTCTCTCATCCTTCTCCTCCTCCTGCTTCTCTTCTTTTTCTCCAACTCTCCTTCTATTATTTTTAATAATTTATTTAATTTTATTTTATGTGCATTGGTGTTAATGTGTCAGACCACCTGGAATGCTTATGGACAGTTGTTAGCTGCCATGTGGGTGTTGGGAGTTAAACCTGGATCCAATGGAAGAAGAGACAGTGCTGTTAACCACTGAACCATCTCTCAAGTTCCCATATTCTATTATTTTTCTGAAAATATTTCTGGGATTTTGATGTGAGTTTTGTCTTCTTCCTCTATTTGTATTATTCATAAATTACTTATATATTCTTCAGTCCTCTTAATTTATAGTGCTTTGTTCTTTGATATTCTCTATCCTTTCTGGCTCTTACACTCTTCTGGCTGAATTACTGAAGAGCCTGGAGGGCATATTCTGAGGTCTCTCACTGACTGTCTATTTTTTCTATGGGTCTCTGCATTTGTCTCCATCAGATGCAGGATGACATTTTTTTTTGATGATGGCTGAACAAGGTGCTGGTCTATGAGTATAGCAGAATCGTGGCAATGGTCATTTTATTACTTTTAGTAGAATGCAGTATTTGCTTTTCCGCCAGAACCATGGGCTGTGTAATTTATTTTTCTTGATCAATAAACCAGTATCAGGTGTGGATTCCATCATGTGAAGTGGGCCTTAAGTCAACTATAGATTATTATTTACTCCTACAACTCACACTAATATGTCTTACAAGTAGGACATTGTTAGAGTTCAAAAGTTTGATAGCTGGGTTAGTGTTTATATTTATCCTCTTGTAGTTTCAGAGTACTTCCCATATCAAAATTGCTAGAATGTAAGTGTGAAGGTTATATGTAGGCACAAGCTCTATTTCTCTATGTTCCATGTAAGTGTAAGTGTTGTCTCCAGTAATATGGCATTGCAGTCAATTTATGGAGAGCAGCCTATAGTCTTGGCAAAAGCCTGTATTGTTTTGGCATTACACTACTTTGGCCAATACCTCAGTTAAATATAAACTATTACCATTACTGGATGTTTTCTTTAGTGACAAGAGATTTCCAGTTGGGACTTTCTTCTTGTGTGGTGATTTCATATTTATTGGCTTCTTATATGTATTTATTTTAGAAAGTTTCTATTGCATTATGTTTCCACTGTACCAAACAAATGACCCCTAATTTTACCTGTATTTCCTCATGTTACCTTTTTATTGCCCACTTCCTTTCCCAATCCCCTTCAATTCTATCTTTTTAGCCCACCTTCCACTTGTACCAAGTATTTTATTTCACTTTCCTATGGAGATATCTCTGCCTCCCCTAACCTCCAGTTCTTAATCTGTATGTATCCCCTGTTGTATTATGTTCAGTTGCTTGCATATCATATATCTTGCAACTAATATATATGTAAAAGCAAATACATACCCCATTTGTCTTTGGCGGTCTAGGTTCTCTCACTCTCAGTTACCTGCAAAGCTACATTTACCTTCATGTTTCATTATTTGATTTTTTAAATGTCTGAGTAATATTTGATTATGTAAATTCACTAGTACTATAACAAAAAAAAAATACACACTGGAAAGCAAGAAATACACATTGGAAAAACAGATAAAATATTCACAAATGGTGCTGACCAAACTAGATGTCTATATATTGAAACATAGAAATAGGTGCTTATTTTCACTCAACGTCACCTCCAAATGAATTAAAACCTCACCAAAGTTCATATACAGTTAAAGCCATGAATTTAGCACAGCTATTTGACAAAGATCCAGCACAGTTGAGCTGCATGTTACAATAGCCTTCATACTTTCTTTCAGGCTTGATCTTGATCTCTACTTGCTACATGCTTAGAGGGCTTTCAATACATATACAACCTGGGGCCATTGGAGCAATGGGAAATTGTTTCATGAATCATTTATGCCTTCACCTGGAATACTGCTTCTAAGCTTCCTAGAAAATCCTGAGCATACTGCTTCTCTCATTTTTAGGGAAATATAAATTATCTGGCCCTACATGAATGTTTTTGTCATGGAAGTTGTAACTCACATAAAAAGGGCAGATAACTCCTTATGAGACTTCAGCTCAAGATAGTCTTGCAAAATCTACCCCTGCTTTCCTCAAGAAGAAAATAATCAGAACAACATACTCTTAAAAAAGGCAAACAAAGTTCCTAGAGCAAGGAGAGTTGATAGTATTTGAGATTAAAAAATACCTTGTACTTCTGTATCCTCAGATGATTACTTGGCATATAAGATTAGGAGTTACATATGATATGCCCCCCAAAGACTAGATGGAGCTGTAAATAAATGGCTGGAGACATATTCAACTTACACTAGGGTCTGTAATGATGGACAAAGAGCATTTTACAAAAATGATTTTTAAAGTGAGGTATTAGGACCTCCTTTTCCTAGAAATATCAGCTTTCACAGTATCACTGTGGTGTTGTATGACCAAAATAATGAAAGAATATTTAGATTTAGCCCATAAATAAATTCTACAGAGATATGAGGTATAGACATTGCATTATGCCAGGAACTGAATAATAACTGTTGCTGATTTGGCCTAAATTGTTTTTATTGAGGCTGTCCATTAAAATTTGATAATATATTTCTTGGGACAAAGCAATATGCCCAAGCTGGCTTGAAGATTTTCTATCTATTGCCATTGAAACTGATAATGCTTCCAACCCAAGAATGGGCTTTCAGGCTGTGGCAAATATGCCTCCAGATTCTCAAAAACATCAGGTTAATGGACTGATGAAGAAAAATAATAATAATAGATAAAATTTAACAATGATGACTAAATTTATGACCAAGAGACAGTTAAAACACACGTCTGGGACAAAAATGATATAATCTATGTTTTAGAAAAATGTGAATCCATCTTTTATTATTGAAATCTGTCTAAATAAAAAGTACTCTGACTGCCAGTTAGTCAAGACTCTAAGTTTCTTTGGACAACCATGTCTGACTCATTTCTGGTCCATCTTATCCTTCCCTCCTCTCTGGAAACTACCAACTGCTGGGGCTGGTCCCCAATCTGTCATGGCAATCTTTCTTTTCTTTCACAGTAGGGTGAATACTCACAACTGAAGATCTAGAGCTATATGTTTCAGAGTAGATAGGACATGTGAAATCTGTGTTCTAGATTTGAGTTACCTAAATCAATATCGTCATTTATATTTCTATCTACTTATGTGTATAACATTTCACTTATCTATATCAGTTGAAGGATATTTAGGTGTTCCCATTTTGTACCTATTGTGAACAGAATAGCAATGAGCATGGTTGAGAAAATATTTTTGAAGGAGTATGTTGAGTCCATTGTGCATATGTCAGGGAAAGTTATAAGTGGTTTATATGGTAGATTTATTTTCATCATTTTGAGAATTCTGCACACTGATTTCCACTGTGGATATACACTTTTGCAAGCACCCTTTGCCAGAGGTCCAGGTTTTTGCCTGTCCAACAGAAGATGTCAACTGTCAACTTAATTCCTGTTTCCTCCAGGAAAATAAAATACTAAAGGAAATTATATAGTTCCTGTATTATTTAATCACAATTACTATTTTATGTAATTAAAATTTGAATACTTATATGTCCACAAATAAAAAATTAAAATGTATAACTTACTAAAATGTGTTTTCAAAAGTAGTTTCTATTCTGAAATAGAGTGTATCTATATAACATTGCTTAAATGAAGGGCTCTTATAGTTATGGTTAGATATACATTTTATATAAACTTACTAAAAGTAGAAGTAAATAATTTCATTTGAAGACACTAGTGTATTTTATTATAGTCCAGTTATTGAACTTAATGATGGGTGAGTCATGGTGCTTGAGAAAGATCCCCAAAACTGTAGTTGTGCTGACAGATTAGCACAAAGCCATGCAGGCCAGGGCCAACCCCAGAGGATCCTCAAAGGACAGGAAGGTCACTGCCATGGAAGGGACTGGTTTCTCTCAAGGTCTGGGTACTCTTGAATTCAGCAAGGGATACAGTCCTGCTGATCTGTGGGGAGAAGTAAATCAACATCTCAACTCCTACAAGTCACTCCATGAAGAAAGATTTCCAATGATATTGTCTGCATCCTATCACATTTTCTTTTACTATAGTGCCAAGAAGAACACTAAACATACATTATTTGTCATTTGAGGTATTGGTTGCCTAAGTTCTTTTTTCTAGATAGATCTATGATTAAAGATGATGAGTATTTTTTGTGTTTCTCAGTAAATTGTGTCTTATTTATGGTTCATTCTGTCACCCATGTTTATCATTAATTTTTACATTTTTATTCACTTTGAATTCCACTTGTAGCCCCCTCCTTCATCTACTCGATGTACCACTATCCCTCCCTCCTCCTCCCCTATCCTTCTCATGTAGTCCTCTGATAGGGAAGGTCCTATCAGACCCTAGCGTATCAGGTTCCATTAAGACTCCCTGTATCCTATTCATCTGTAGGCTGTCTAGGTGGACCCACGAGGGAGAAGTGATCAAGAAGCAGGCAACCAAGTTCAGAGACTGTCTTTTCTCCCATTACTAGGAATCCCATATGGAGACTGGGCTGTCTATGGGCTACATCTGAGCATGGGGTCTAAGTCCTCTCATGTTCTTTGGTTGATGCATCAGTCTCTGCAGGGCCCCAGGACCCAGATTTTTTTGCTTTCTTGGTCTCCTTGAGTGACTCCTGTCCCCTTTAGGTCCTTCTATCTCTCACTTCTTCAATAAGACTTTTTGTGCTCTATACAAAATTTTGCTGTGGGTCTCTCCATCTGCTTCAATCACCTGTTAAGTTGAGTCACTTAGTGCTCATCCTTGAAAGGCTCCTATCCTGTTCTCTCTCTTCTATGTGCTCTGGCATCTATCCTGTTTTCTTTCCTGAATGAGAATTAAGCATCTTCCCTATGTTTCTCCCTGTACTTTAGCTTTTTAAAGTCTGTAGATTTTAGTATGTCCAATCTATATTGTATGGGTAATGTCCACTTATAAGTGAATATATACCAAACATGTATTTCTGCTTCTGGGATACATCACTTAGGGTGATCTTTTTTTAGTTCCATCCATTTGTCTGCAAATTTCATGATTTTCTTGTTTTTAATACCTGAGTAGTATTTCCTTGTGTAAATGTACCACAATTTCTGTATACATTCCACCATTGAGGGACATCTAGTTTGATTCCAGATTCTGGCTATTATGAATAACGCTGTTATTGTCATATTTGAGCACATGCCCTTGTTGTATGGTTGAGCATCTTTCTGATATATGTCTAGGATTTGTTTAGCTGAGTCTTGGGATAGCAGTATTCCCAGTTTTCTGAGAAAGTGCCAGACTTATTTCCAAAGCAGCTGTACATGTTTAGATTCTCACCAGCAATGGAGGAGGGTTCTCCTTCTTGCACATCTTCTCCAGCATGTGTTGTCCCCTGAGTTTTTGATCTTAGCCATTCTGATGGGTGTGAGGGGGAATCTCAGAGTCAATTTGATTTTCATTTCTCAGACTTTTAATGACGTTGAGCATTTTTAAGTGTTTCTACACCATTCAATATTTTTCTGTTGAGAATTTCTCTTTAACTCCGTATCCAATTTTTAATTGGATTATTTGATTTGTTGGGTTCTTTTTATATTCTGGTATTAGCTTTCTGTCAGATGCAGAATTAGTGAAGATCCTTTCCCAGTCTGTAAGCCATCATTTTGTTCTGCTGAAAATGTCCTTTGCTTTAGAGAAGCTTTTCAGTTTCATGAGGTCCCATTTATTGATTTTTTATCTTAGGGCCTGTGCTGCCGGTGTTCTGTTCAGGAAGTTGTCTCCTGTGACAATGTGTTCAAGATCTTCCTCACTTTTTTTTAATAACAGATTAAGAGTGTTAGTTTTATATTGAGGTATTTGATTCACAAGGACTTTACTTTTGTGCAGGGTGATAATTATGGATCTATTTTTATCTTTCTATATATGGACATCCAGTTAGACAAGCACCATTGGTTGAAGATATTCTTTTTTCCATTGAATGGTTTTGTCTTCTGTGTCAAAAATCAGGTGTTGTAGGTGTGTCGGTTTATTTCTGGGTCTTTGATTCAATTCCACTGATCCACCAGTATGTTTCTATGACAATAAAACACCGTTTTTACTGTTTCTCTGTAGTACAGCTTGATGTCCAAGATGGAGATATCTCCAGAAGCTTTTTTTTTTTTTATTGTACCGGATTATTTTAACTATTCTGGCTTTTTGTGTGTGTGTTTTTATGTGATGGTGAGAATTGTTCTTTCAAGGTCTGTAAAGAACTGTGTTGGTATTTTGATGGGAATTTGCATTGAATATCTACATTTCTTTTGGTAGGATGGCCATTTTGCTGTTATTCCTACTGATCCATGAGTATGGAAGCTCATTCCATCCTATGATATCTTCTTCAATTTCTTTCTTCAAAGACTTGAAGTTTTTTTATACAGATTTTTCACTTGCTTGGTTAGTCACACCAGTGCACTTTATGCTATTTGTGGCTATTTCAAGGTTGTTGTTTTTTTTCCTAATTTCTTTCTCAGCCCTCTTGTCTTTTGTATACAAGAGGGCTTCAGATATTTTTAGTAACTTTGTATCCAGCCACTTTGCTGAAGGTGTTTATCAGCTGTAGTAGTTCTCTGGTAGAATTTTTAGGTTCACTCATGTATACTATCATATCATCTGTGAATAGTGATACTTTGACTTCTTCCTTTCTGCTTTGTATCCCCTTGATTTCCTTTAGTTGTTTTACTGATCTAGCTAGAACTTCCAGTACTATGTTGAAGAGAAAGGAGAGAGTGACCAAACTTGACTTGTCTCTGATTTCAGTGGGATTGATTTAAATTGCTTTCCATTTAGTTTGATGTTTGCTATAGGCTTGTTGTATATTATCTTTACTGTGTTTAAGCATGTGCCTTTTATCTCTGATATCTCCAAGACTTTAAACATTAATTGAGCTTGGATTTTATTAAATGCTTTTCAGCATCTATTGAGATGATCATGTGGTTTTTCTTTTTCAGTTTGTTTATGGGTGGATTACACTGATGGATTTCTGTATATCGTACCTCCCCTGCATGCCTAGAATGAAGCCTACTTGGACATGGTAGATGAGATCTTTGATGTTTTCTTGGATTCATTTTGTGAGTATTTTATTGAGTATTTTTGTTTCAATATTCGTAAGAGAGAATTGTCTGAAATTATCTTTCTTAGTGTATCCCTTCCTTTTAGTTAGCTTTTGTGAGGTTTAGGTATCAAGGTGAATGTGGCCTCATAGAATGAGTTTGGTAATGTTCCTTCTTTTTTTTGTTTTGTGAAATCATTTGAAGAGTATTAGAGTTACCTCTTCTTTGAAGATCTGGTAGAATTCTGTACTGAAAACATCAGGCTCTGGGCTTTGTTTGGCAGGGAGACTTTTGATGACTGTTTCTATTTCATTAGGGCATGTAGGTCTATTAATTTAATTACCTGATCCAGATTCAACTTTGATAAGTGGCAAGAAAATATTCCATTTCGTTTGTATTTTCAAATTTTGTGGCATATAGACTTTTAAGGTAAAACCTAATGATTTGTTTAATTTCCTCAGTGTCTGTAATTATACCCCCTTTTATTTTCTGATTTTGCTGATTTGTATAGTGTCTCCAGGTGTTTTAGTTATTTAGGCTAAAGGTTTGTCTATCTTTGTCATTTTTTCCAAGAACCTGCTCTTGCTTTTGTTTATTCTTTGAATTGTTTTCTTTGTTTCTAATTTATTGATTTCTGCCCTAAGTTTGATTATTTATACTCCTCTTGCGTATGTCTGCTTCCTTTTGACTAGGTCTTTCACATGTGTTGTTATGTTGATTTCAGATGCCTCAGATTTTTTATGAAGGCACTTAATTCTATGAACTTTCCTCTTAGAATTACTTTCATTATGTCTCATTAGTTTAGGGAAGTTGTGCCTTCAATTTTGTTAAATTCTAGAAAGTCTAATTAGTTTATTTCTTCCATAATCCAGCTGTCATTCAGTAGAATTCAGTTTCCTTGCATATACAGGTTGTTTACTCTTTTTTGTTACTATTGAGGTCTAGTTTTAGATCGTGTTGTTCTAATATGATACAAGAGATTATATTGGTATAATATTCTTTTTTTGGAATGTATACAATTTGCCCTTGTTCATTCAAATGGTGATTTCTCTCCTCTATTGTCTGGTTTCAATCCAGATACTGCATTGTGATGCTTTTTATAGGCATCACCTGTCTCAAGTTTGCATAAAGATGCCACGATTTGTTCTCTATATTGTCAATTAAAACAACCAGCCCCAATACTGAGCAATGGAGAGGACAGGGTGAGACATCCTGGTCCAGAGTGGGAGGAAGAGGAAGGAGACAGGAGAGGAGAGGAGGAGAATCTGCAAGAGAGGTCTTGGCACCACATGTAGAAATGAACTGGAACTAAGATATCACTAAAAGCCATATGATGGGTGAATCTGAATGGTAGGAAACTCTGTGGGCTTAGAGGTTTAGGATGGAGTAACTGTTGGCCAGCATTGTGCTCTAGGTTAATTAAATAAACCCTAGTCTCTGTGTGGTGATTTGGTTATACAGCTGTTTAGGAATAACCACTGCTTAACTAAAATATTTATCAATAGTAAATATTAATAATCTATAACAAATGGCACCCAACTAATCTAAGTATCCACACACTTTAAATTCTACTTTAATATAATTTGGTGGAGGAGAGGAATAAGCTCCCAGTGATACAACCCAAAATTTAAACCTAAAAACTCCCAGTCTCCTTAAGAAAGACTCTTATACAAGCCTCAGAGCAAAAGACAGCCTACTGTGATCAGACCTGAGACTGAACAAAACTGGATGCCACTATAGTCTAACAGGATGAGAGAAACATTAAAACAGACTTCTTTGAGCTTGGCTGATAATCTCTTCTACAGTTTTAACACAGAAATAAAGGAAAGTTTAGAAATTGTGACTATGGTTATATTCATAGTCCTCAATTTAACTTTTATAATTGACTTAGACTTTTATGTCTTCTCAAAGGCAAAGCCTTTAGAAAAGATAGTGGAACAACACAAAGAACAAGTAGCACAATATGAAGAAAAAATGAAGTTTGGAAACAGGACATAAAACGAGATACAAATACTTACAGAACATGATAAACAACAGGAAAAGAGGGCAAACGTTTTAGAAAAGATACTGGAAAACACAAAGAACAACTAGAACAATATAAAGAAAAAATTAAATGTTAGAAGCAAAACATAAAACAAGACATTCAAGAGATTATTGAACAAAACATACAACAGAGAGATAGGTGTGGAATATGGGTACAGACCTTAAAAGAAGAGTTTAGAATACTAAGGAAAGAAAATACTCAGGCAGACGCAAAATATAATAATAAAGAAAGCCAAACAAAGGTGGTTAGAAAACAAACATTAACTTATCCAGTCAGTATACAACAGAGACCAGTAGATGATGAACCCCCACAGCATTACCATGAGGCTGAATGACACCCTGTGGAAGTGCTAGGCCTGAGAAAATTTAAAGAAAGTTTCACCAATTTTGGAATGCATTCACCATTTGTAAAACAAATGCTGACTTCCTGGCCAATCAGTAGAGTAATCCGAAAGGACTGGGAGGATATGTCAAAGGCAATAAAAGAGCCTGAGCCATATTTACAGTGGCTATCATGGTGAAGAGAAGAGGCTAGAGAGATAGCATACAAAAATAGAGCCATGGCTGTTGGTGTTTCTAAGGAACAGTTGCTTGGTGACGGCCAATAGGATGACACAGAGATACAAGCTGTATATAGTGAAGAAACCTTAGCATTATGTTGCTTAGCAGCCTTAAATGCTTGGGACAAGGTTGAGGAATCAGGAAAAACGCTTGAGCCATTCTCTCAGGTTTCCAAGTGAAACATTCATTAATGTTTTGCAAAGATTGACTTCTATCAGCTGGGGATAGAAGTATATCAGATCCACTAGCTAGAAAAGCTTTTGAAAATGCAAAGATTTTGAATGCAAAGAGGTAATACAGCCATTAAAAGCAAGGTGTGCACAAATAGACGAATGGGTTATAAATAAAATTGACATCAGACATCAATCATCAATTTGTCCTTGATAGGAGAAGCTACCCCTAAAGACATTGGGAAATGTCTTAATTTTGATGGGCAAATGGAGTTACCAGAAAAAAACAAAATAATTAAAAAAGGGAGTCTATGCTTTCGAGATTATGCAGAAGATGTGGCAAGGGTTGACACTGGATTAGTGAATGTAGAGCACAGACAAATGGGGTAATTCTTTATAAAAAATGCCTTAGGGGGCCTTCCTCAGGCCCCAGTACAGGACAGGGATACTCCTCCACAAAAAAGTTAAACAGCACTGCTCTGGGAATAAACATTAAAAAATTCAACAGCGAGGCCAGAGCAGATTCTATAGATAAATCAAAAAACCAGGAGAACAAAAAACAAATATATTGGCAAACCTCTATAAATGATCAAAGGCCAATGTTAAAGATAATTTTAAATAATATTGAAATTGAAGGCTTGGTAGATACTGGGGCTGATGTCACAAAAAATTATTACTTCTAAATCCTGGCTCCCAAATTGGCCACTTCAAGAGGTGAATATCCAATTCCAAGGAGTTGGAACATTATCTAAAGTAAAACAACGTGTCAGGTGGCTTAAATGTATAGGACCAGAAGGTCAAATAGGAAAATTAAGGCCATATGTGGCTGAGATAGCCATAAACTTATGGAAAAGAGATCTGTTACAACAATGGGAGACCCAAATTAACAACCCCCAATTTCAGAGGCAAAACAGGTAATACTCCTGACAAAGAAGTTAAAATTATTTTAAAATGCCATCAAAACCAGTTACAGGCTGTCCAAGCTATCCATAAACAAAATACAACAGAGGCTGTCTTTTCAACTTCATGTTGGGAAGCCACTGCTAGTAAAAATCCCACAACCTTACCAAGGTAGTTGGCTGACCAACCTATTTGGATTGAACAATGGTCTATGAGTAAAGAAAAATTACTGGCACTAGAACAGTTAGTCTTAGAAGAGCTGGAGGCTCAACATATAGAGGAGTCTAGCAGCCCTTGGAATTCTCCTGTATTTGTCATCAAAAAGAAATCTGGCAAATGGAGGATGTTAACAGATCTCAAAGCCGTTAACAAAATTATTCAGCCAATGAGATCGTTAATGATCCAGAATCCCATTACCTTCCTTGTTACCTAAGGAATGGCCTATTATGGTGATTGATTTAAAGGATTGCTTTTTCACAATTTCTTTACCTGAGCATGATAGGGAAAGGTTTGCTTTCTTAGGACCCACTTTGAATAGAAGCTGTCCAATAAAGAGATATCACTCGAGGGTCTTACCACAGGGGATGTTGAACAGTCCTACTTTGTGCCAATATTTTGTACAACAGCTGTTAGAGATAATTCATAAGCAGTTTCCTCAATCCATAATTTACCACTATATAGATGCTATCTTATTAGCTGATTCAGATACAAAAACATTAGAAAATATTTTTGTTGATATAAACAGAACTTTGCCTTGTTGGGGTTTAGAGATTGCTCCTGAAAGATTACAAAGAAGAGATTCTATTAATTTCCTAGGATACAAAATAGGTCTACAGAAAACTCGACCACAAAAAGTACAAAATAGAAGAACCTAATTAAAAACTCTTAATGATTTCCAAAAATTGCTGTGAGATATTAACTGGCTATAGCCTACCTTCAGTTTAGCTACTCAAGAGCTAAGTAACTTATTTCAAACCTTACAGGATGATAAGGACTTTAAAAGTCCAAGAACGTTATCAACTGAAGATGAAAATGAATTGGCTCTGGCAGAAAGGAAATTACAGATGCATATACAGACCGTATTCATCCAAAGAGGACCTGTATTTTGGTTATCTTGCTTTCCACTCATTCACCCACAGGAATTCTTATGCAGAGGGAGGACTGTCTTAGTATGGATATTTTTGGCACACAAACAAAATAAAAACTTAAAAACTGAGTCCATATGATTCAGTTCAAAAATCAAAATTATATACAATTATCTTGGTGTTATCAATTTTTCAAGAATCTCTTATTATATTCACTGACTCACAATATGCAGAAAGGGTTTTTCTGCATATAGAAACTGCTGATCTAATTCAGGATAATTTGGATTTAACTTCACTTTTTCTTCAATTACAACGAGTAATCAAAAATAGAAATAATACACTGTATATAACATTGATCAGATCTGATATGGGTCCACAAGGCCCTTCTAGCACAAGACAATGATGAAATTGATCAACTATTGATAGGAAGCGTGTTAGAGGCCTCAGAATTTCATTAAAACACCATGTTAAGAGCAAAGGTTTCAAAAGAGAGTTTTCTATCACTTGGCAACAAGCCAAAGAAATTGTGTGAAAGTGTCCCACTTGTTCATTATATAACTAAACTCCACTAACTGCAGGAAGTAACCCTATTGGTAACTAAAGAAATGAAATTTGGCAAATCATGTGCTTTATGTTATAGAGTTTGGTAAACTGAAATATGTGCACCATACTATAGACACATGTTCAGGGTTCCAATGAGCAAAAGCCATAAGTTCTGAGAAAGCTGATTCAGTTATTATGCATTTATTAGAAGTGATGGTAGTCATGGTTATTCCTACACTATTCAAGACTGATAATGCTACAGTATATGTCTCTAATAAAATGGAAAGATATTTTTTTAGATATTATAAGATAAAACATATAACAGGTATACCTCACAATCCTGCCAGTCAAGCAGTCATTGAAAAATTGAATCGTACTTTAAGGGACATGCTTAACAAACAGAGAGGGGGATTAAAACACCACAGAGATAGATTACATAATGCTTTATTTACCTTAAATTTCTTAAATGTTAATGAACAACAAACAACAGCTGCACAAAGACATTGGATTATAGAAAAAAAAAACTGCTGAATTATTTCAGCCTATATATTTCAAAGATACCCCAACTTCACAATGGACAGTAGGGAATGTGTTGCACACTGGGGAAGAGGTTTTGCATATGTTCACGCAGGAGAAGAGAAATTATGTGTTCCTTCAAAATTAATAAAAATCAGATTTCACAGAGGAAGACCACCTGAAGACTTCAGTCACACACAAGAAGAGAGAAATCAAGAAGACCAAACAAGACAATAATATAAATTGATAATCCCTTCACATGGGAAAAAAATCTAAAACTGACTGAGACATAAAAAATTTCTCTAGCCAGAACTTCAACAATACATGGCCAATAAATCCTTGGCTATATTATCCTCAATATTTATTATTCCATTCTTTTAATTGGCATTAATAAAATTGGTTTACAGTTTAATTTCATTCTGAACATCTCTTACATTTATACTTTTAGAACTGTATAATGCTTGTGAGAAATTATATATTTTCAGAACAAAAGGAGTGAATTCTGGAGATGCTGAACCAAACCTGACAGAATCTTCCTTCCAGCATGCTGAGACATTGACACATCTGTTTCAGTATCTTGCATGTTCCAGAATTCTGCTTGTTCCTGCCTCAACTGCTTCAATTGCTTTTTCTCATCACAGCCAGTTCCCAAGAGAGCTTTGAAGAAAGCTACAAATCTTAATTGGTCCTGCATTTTAGACTGTTCTAAACAGGACTTTTATTAACTTTCATTATTTTCTCATCATTCAAAGGCTGGACCACAAATATTGCTTATTTAGTTAAACATTTTTCCAATTTTCTTTGGGTCCCCAAAAGTATTTCTGCATGTCCAAAATGTCAGCTAGATGACATCAATGAGAATGATGTCCTATGTTCCTTAAGGGGGATTGGGTAGTTTTTTTGGGTTGTTTCCTGTGGCTACAAGTGTTTATTGTCATTGGGAGATGTTTATAAATTACTAATGGTCTTATTCAGCGTGAAACTGTTATGCCCAGTTCAGGAACCCCAAAAGCCCAGGGGTACACTCTACTGTAAATACATGAGGTTTTTTAAATTGTATACATGTTCAGACATGGGACACAAACTTCCTGTGAACACAGGAGAGGAATGTAGCCCTGAGATCTAGGGAAGCAAGGTTTTTATGGGGCAAAACCGCAAGCAGAGACTTACATGCTTTGGTGTTACGTGATTGTGAAATGGAAACTGACTTTTGAAATGGTTGGTCCACTTTGGGCAGCAAGAGTACAAACAGTTCTGGCCTGGTCCTATGGGCCAGTTTCCTAGCAACTGTATAATTAGTGGGCAGTAAAGAATGCATTAAGGCTAATTTGTCCCCTCAGGGCATTAAGGCTATTTCTTCCCCGAAAGAGGCTGGACATGTCTCCAACTAACTAGCCTTTATTCATGCTTCTGCTTTAAACTTTAAAACAATACCCACTGATTTTAAGTCTTTGGTCTCTCAAATCCACAAAGAATTAATGTAATTGAGATTTTAAAAATGAAATAAAATGAAGTTTCAAATCTTTCTTCCATCTGCTATTTTTTCCATAAACTCTACTGTGTGCCTTCCTTGTGAAAGGAACCTGGCAATGTGCCAGCAGGACTGGCTCTGATTTTTTTATTTCAATCTTATTATTATTATCATTATTATTATTAATTTCAGTTTTTGAGACAGGGTTTCTCTGTGTAGCCCTGGCTGTCCAGGCCTCTTTGTATACCAGGCTGGCCTCGAACTCACAGACATACTCACAGACATCTACCTGTCTCTGCCTCCCAAGTGCTGGGATTAAAGGTGTGTGCACTGTGCTTGGCAGGACTTTCTTATAGCTGACTTAGGACATGTCTAGACAAGTGAGTGTGCAGAGCTGGCAAGGGTGCAAACCCTTGCTTTTGGAGACAGGGTTTCTCTTGTGGCCTTGCATGTCCTGAACTCATTTTGCAAACCCAGATGGCCTGGAACTCACACCAGCCTCTGCTTGCCCCACTGACAGCCACAGGCATGTGACACCACACCTGGCTTCTGGTTATAGTCTTTAAAAATGTTTTATAATCTCAGTCTGCCTTACTGGGACCAGCCCTGTTTTGACTGGGAGAGTCGGCACTCACTAAAAGAAAGGGGGGGCAGGGACCCCAGGATTCCTTCTGCAGTGAGCAGGGACTGGCTGGACCTTGGCTGAGCAGGGAATTTTGAACTGGCACATTTAAACTGGGAATACATAAATTTAAGCTGAAGCTGTGTGTGCAATGAACTAGCTTTACTTACTAATGGACACTTGTGCTTTTTCCCCCTCTTCTAAGAAGTGTAAATCCCATCTATTTGTTTATTTTTACACATATGACTGTTTTACCTGCGTGGATAGGTGTGCCTGTGTACCAGGTGGATGCCTGGTGCCTGAAGAGGCAGCATTGACAACCCACAAGTATACCCTTGAGTTTTTCTGTTGCCATCTATTGCTTCTCATGGGACCTACACATTAGTGTGGTTTGTTCCCTCAATGTGAGTCCCTTGGAGAAAAATAAGGTTTTCATTTATTATCATTGTTATTATTAATGTTATTATTATTATTAAATAGGGAATGAGTGTTCTTTTTGGAGGGATAGAAACTTTATTTATGATTCATAGTGTAGTTCTCTTTATTATGGAAGATTTGTTTATTATTTGTACACTATTCTGTCTGCATGCCAGAGGAGGGCACCAGGTCTCACTATAGATTGATATGACCATGTGGGTGCTGGGAATTGAGCTCAGAAACTCTGGAAGAGCAGCCTGTATTCTTAAACTCTGTGCTATCTCTCCTGCCCCCTTATTTCTTATTTTTTATTTTTTAAATTTTATTTATTCATTTTACATCCCTGTCTTAGACCTCCCCTTCTTCTCCTTCCAGTCATACCCTCCTTTTTTTTCCACTATCATCCCTCACCTGGCTCTTCAGGAAGAGGATCACCCTGCCTCTCCTGTGCATACCCACCCACCCCAGCATATCAAGTGGCATCAGGACCAAATACATACTCTTTGCCTGTCAAGGCAAATCCAACAGGGGAAAGTGAAAGAAAAGCTAGCTTGTGGGTCAGGGTGCATTCATATGTCTGTTGGTCCTGCTGTGTTTACAAGGCCTTGTTACCCTTGTGTACCTCATCCACTCTGGCGCTTACACTCTGCACAAAGAGTTTCTTGAGCCCTTAGGGGCTTAGGTTTCTTGCAGACATCTCATTTAGGTGGAATGGTCCAAGGCTTCTCACTGTTTGCATATCGACTGGATGTGGGTCTCTGTATTTATTCCCATCTCCTGCAGGAGGAATTTCCAATGATGGCCTAGCAAGGCACTAACCTGTGAGTATGGCTGTGCTCCTTTAGCACAACTGTAGCATTTAGATTTCTCTTATGTCCTTGGCCTCTGTAGACTCAGGTTCCTGGCCAATCAAAGCAGTATTGGATCAAGGTTCCTTCTCATGGAGTGGGCCTCCTGAAACCCAACTAGATATTAGTTGGTCTCTTCTGTGACCTTTATACCAAAAGCGCACCAGCAAATCTTGTAGGCAGGTCACTGTTGGAGAGTGAAGGGTGTATGGCTGGGTTGTAGTGTACTTTTCTCTTCTGGTGGCATGCAGCGTATGTTCCTGTATCGCAAACAGCAGTCTATAAGGGTGAAGGTTCTCGGTAGGGCCAGCTGGGATTCGCTGTGTCCAATGACTTGTGAAGGTGTTGTCCTCAGCAACAGAATCTTACCATCAGATTGGGGCGAGCACTGGAGGATGGACACAGGTGGGGGCCCCAGGCCCTGCTTTGATCTAGCACAGAGACCTCTTTAACACACACGACTCCACAAGACTCTGAAAGCCTGCTCTCAAGACACGCCCTTGTCTGTTCTTATTAAATTGAAATAAATACATAGTATTAAATAAAAGCATCATATATATATAAAGCTAGTTATTAAGTGACACGTGTGCTCCACCAGAGGGTACCAGATTCCTTGACAGATGGTTTGAGCGCCACCGTGTGGTCCCTGGGATGGAACCTGGCACCTTGGTAAGAGAGGATTCTCTGTGTCAGATGGCTGTTGCGATGACAAAGGTTTTTTTTTTTTTTTTTTTTTTTTTTTTTTTTTTTTTTTTAAGATTCATCCATCCATGTATTCATTCATCCAATCATTCATTGTACAGCATTCTGCCTGTGCACAGAAGAGGGCACCAGATCCCATTACAGATGGCTGTGAGCCACCATGTGGTTGCTGGGAATTGAACTCAGGACCTCTAGAAGAGCAGCCAGCGTTGTTAACCTCTGAGCCATCTCTCCTGCCTCCAGTTTTTTTTTTTAATCTTTAAAAATATTTATTTTCCATGTGAGCGCGTTTCTGCCTTCCCAAGACTAGTCCTGCTTTGACTGGGAGACTCAGAAATTAATTTTAAAAAAGAGGCAGGGACCCCAGGATCCCTTCTCCAGGGAATCTATTTGTTTATTTTTACACATATGACTGTTTTACCTGTGGATAGGTGTGCCTGTGTACCAGGTGGATGCCTGGTGCCTGAAGAGGCAGCATTGACAACCCACAAGTATACCCTTGAGTTTTTCTGTTGCCATCTATTGCTTCTCATGGGACCTACACATTAGTGTGGTTTGTTCCCTCAATGTGAGTCCTTGGAGAAAAATAAGGTTTTCATTTATTATCATTGTTATTATTATTGTTATTATTATTATTAAATAGGGAATGAGTGTTCTTTTTGGAGGGATGGAAACTTTATTTATGATTCATAGTGTAGTTCTCTTTATTATGGAAGATTTGTTTATTATTTGTACACTATTCTGTCTGCATGCCAGAGGAGGGCACCAGGTCTCACTATAGATTGATATGACCATGTGGGTGCTGGGAATTGAGCTCAGAAACTCTGGAAGAGCAGCCTGTATTCTTAAACTCTGTGCTATCTCTCCTGCCCCCTTATTTCTTATTTTTATTTTTTAAATTTTATTTATTCATTTTACATCCCTGTCTTAGACCTCCCCTTCTTCTCCTTCCAGTCATACCCTCCCTTTTTTTCCACTATCATCCCTCACCTGGCTCTTCAGGAAAGAGGATCACCCTGCCTCTCCTGTGCATACCCACCCACCCCAGCATATCAAGTGGCATCAGGACCAAATACATACTCTTTGCCTGTCAAGGCAACCCCAACAGGGGAAAGTGAAAGAAAAGCTAGCTTGTGGGTCAGGGTGCATTCATATGTCTGTTGGTCCTGCTGTGTTTACAAGGCCTTGTTACCCTTGTGTACCTCATCCACTCTGGCGCTTACACTCTGCACAAAGAGTTTCTTGAGCCCTTAGGGGCTTAGGGTTTCTTGCAGACATCTCATTTAGGGTGGAATGGTCCAAGGCTTCTCACTGTTTGCATATCGACTGGATGTGGGTCTCTGTATTTATTCCCATCTCCTGCAGGAGGAATTTCCAATGATGGCCTAGCAAGGCACTAACCTGTGAGTATGGCTGTGCTCCTTTAGCACAACTGTAGCATTTAGATTTCTCTTATGTCCTTGGCCTCTGTAGACTCAGGTTCCTGGCCAATCAAGCAGTATTGGATCAAGGTTCCTTCTCATGGAGTGGGCCTCCTGAAACCCAACTAGATATTAGTTGGTCTCTTCTGTGACCTTTATACCAAAAACGCACCAGCAAATCTTGTAGGCAGGTCACTGTTGGAGAGTGAAGGGTGTATGGCTGGGTTCGTGTGTACTTTTCTCTTCTGGTGGCATGCAGCGTATGTTCCTGTATCGCAAACAGCAGTCTATAAGGGTGAAGGTTCTCGGTAGGGGCCAGCTGGGATTCGCTGTGTCCAATGACTTGTGAAGGTGTTGTCCTCAGCAACAGAATCTTACCATCAGATTGGGGCGAGCACTGGAGGATGGACACAGGTGGGGGGCCCCAGGCCCTGCTTTGATCTAGCACAGAGACCTCTTGCGTACCGACTCCACAAGACTCTGGAAAGCCTGCTCTCAAGACACGCCCTTGTCTGTTCTTATTAAATTGAAATAAATACATAGTATTAAATAAAAGCATCATATATATATAAAGCTAGTTATTAAGTGACACGTGTGCTCCACCAGAGGGTACCAGATTCCTTGACAGATGGTTTGAGCGCCACCGTGTGGTCCCTGGGATGGAACCTGGCACCTTGGTAAGAGAGGGATTCTCTGTGTCAGATGGCTGTTGCGATGACAAAGGTCGGCTTTTTTTTTTTTTTTTTTTTTTTTTTTTTTTTTTTTTTAAGATTCATCCATCCATGTATTCATTCATCCAATCATTCATTGTACAGCATTCTGCCTGTGCACCAGAAGAGGGCACCAGATCCCATTACAGATGGCTGTGAGCCACCATGTGGTTGCTGGGAATTGAACTCAGGACCTCTAGAAGAGCAGCCAGCGTTGTTAACCTCTGAGCCATCTCTCCTGCCTCCAGTTTTTTTTTTTTTTAATCTTTAAAAAATATTTATTTTCCATGTGAGCGCGTTTCTGCCTTCCCAAGACTAGTCCTGCTTTGACTGGGAGACTCGAAATTAATTTTAAAAAGAGGCAGGGACCCCAGGATCCCTTCTCCAGGGACCAGGGACGAGCTGGACTGTGTCTGATCAGGAGAATTCAAAGCGCACAATTTTTCCTGCATACAAGTCGCTTCCAGCAGCCCTGTGTGTTTAATTCCGGTACTAGGGGGCGAGGCGATGGCATCACAAAATAGCTCTGAAAGACTACTGATCCTGAAGACTGCGAGGGGCACAGGGCGGGGACATTTACAGAACACCAGAGACCAGGGAAAACGCTGTGTGCTGTGGCACGGGGAAAGCGCTTCCGTGGGATATTTCTGGGTCCTGACAAAGCTCCAGGCTAAGTAAGGAGGAGGAGGATGGCTTGTGAGGGCATAAGCAGTGTGTGCAGCATTCTGAGAATTGTATTTCTGCATCTGCGACTCGGCAAAGCGGACGATACAGTGAGACCTGGCTATGTTACTAAAAACAATCCCACAAATCCTTGCTCTGAGGCAGTTCTCACAGAGGCTCCCAGCCGGCACAATGCACTCTAGGATTATTTGTAGTTCCCTGGCTATGGAGTGCTTGGCTTTAAGAATTTCCGTGTCTGGCACATTTCATCCTGAGTTCAGTGCTCTGTCATAAGGATGTTCACAGTCGTACAAGATAAAATAGATTATTTATTTATTTATTTATTTATTTATTTATTTATTTTGTCTATGAAACACCTATAATACAACATGAGTGGCTAGAAGTGGAGCTGAAATGCGGTAGATAGATTTAAAGCCTGGACAGCTCCTAAGAGGGTGGATGGGGTATTGGAGCTTTTGGACAGGACTGTGCTGAATGTTAAGTGGAACGCAAGCACCCACAAGCATACATGCCATGTCTTCAATGTGTTATGTACTGTTAAAAAAGCAGGCACTTGAGGAAAACTATAAGGTTATATTCCAAGAAGCTGGCAGTTGGTGGAAATTCAAAGTTCAAGAGTTAGCACGGCACCTCTTCAATTTCCTAGTTCCTCATTCTGCATCCTGTTATTTTCAGGTATTTCAGACCGAACAAACAGCATCTTTTCAGGCTGGAAATGGACTGTAGTTTTCAGTTCAGATAGGTAGTAGCATAAAATTTTTGAGGATTCTCTTAGAAAACCCTTCCCAATAACTCAAAAGTTGACTTCTCATGCCTGGTGTTGGAGTTTTTGTTAGATGGAGGGACAATCGTCATCACAGATGGCAAAATTTCATTGAAACTAAATTTTAGTTTTATACAACAGCTTACATGGATTATACATATCTTAGATAGTTACTAGTAATATTTCATATTACTTTTTCAGACATCCTTATTGTTATTTTATCATCTTCCCTTTTGTATTTCTTTCTGTCTTACCTCCAAAATTATTATACCCCCTTCAAGTTTTTCCCATTTCCTCTTTCAAATCTCTATACCCTTCTACTTCCTACTGCCCCCACATACTTCCATTCTCACCTTGGAAATGGTCACTATTTCATTCTTGGTTTTTTAATTACGTATGAGCACACACATATTCAGTTTAGAGCTGGGAAACTTAGAAGAGAGAATATGAGAAGTTTTTCTTTCTGTGTTTGGATTACCTCATATAACATGATTTTTTTTCTAGTTCCATCTATCTATCTGCAAGTTTAATATTTTTATACTACTCAATAGTGATGTATTTTAAAATCATGACCTAAAGAGCTAATATTTAATTCATTTTTAAGGTTATTTAACAATTACATCATTTTGTGCCTTCTCTTTTCTTCCCTCCAAACCTTCCCACAGACCTCTCCTATTTCTCTTTCAAATTCATCTTCTTTTCTCAAAATGGTATTATGTTCTTAATATAAGTTGTTCAGTTTAATAATGTTACTTCCATGCATGTTTTCAGGGTTGATTGCTTGGTATTGGATAACTAACTGATTTTATGCACTTTCCTGGAAATAGTTTTTTCTCACACTCTCAGCATTTATTAGTTCCTGCAGATTTTTGCATAGGATTAAGGACAATGGTTTCTTCTAGACCACTTTTGCATATCTATTAGCATTTCAATTTTCAGCTCATTTTTTATACAGATATATTGGTAAGACCTTTTTCTTTATTTTTTTTTATACTGGTCCATCTTATGGGTGTAGCTTCTGGTATTATTAGGAGACACATTACCAGAATATACTCTGATCCTCTGCATGATCACTGAGTCTTAGATCTGGGAATTGTTTTGTAGATGTATCAGATGTGACTGTTCTCCAGAATTCTGCCTTGTGATTGGTTGTGGTTTTCAGTCATGATTGTGGTTCAAGGAAAAGCTTCATTGGTCAGTGTTGAACTATACGTATCTATGTGCATTATTAAAAGTATTTAGGTTGCAACATGTTTATATTCATGCATGTACTTACATGTATTATAGGGATTTATGTAGATAATTCACAGTATGATTGCTTAAAACTCTTTCAAAAATTTACTGTTATTTCACCCACTTCCCGCTTTTATATTTATCCTGTAAAAGACCTAGGGTCTTAAAGCTCAGGGCTTCAGTATCGCACCCTTCTCAGGAATTCCCACAGACCACAACTCGATGCAAAATCAAGAGCATTTTTTTTATTTCAATCACGATAGGGTCACCCCTCAAAAGGCAGGAGATGACCCCAAGCATGCAAAGCACAGGGTTTTTATACTTAAAAATCTGGCCAATTTTGCTCTATAAATTGATTGGTCAGCAAGAATAGCATGAAGATAGTATATGCCTAGTTGTTTGCAGTTTTTGGCCATTTGTGAGTTTTCTCAAAACAACTCACCCTGCCCTTCAAGAGCTACCTGCCTCTGGCTTCAATTCAAGGCTCTCTCATAGCAGTTCATCTTCACATTTGAGAGCCATATGCCTCTGGCTTTAAATTCAAGAATGGGAATAGTAACAGCTGTTTTTTCTTTTAGAGTTGTTTTCATTCTCAGGTGGGCTCTCATCCCCCTTTTCTTTGTGCTCCAATTTTAACCCTAAAATTGTGGATCAATCTCAGGAGAGATTGATACTGCCTCTGGAGCATCAGGACCTGAACCACACTTACACATTCCCTGATGAAGGTGAGTAATCGGTTAACAATACAGGGTACTATTGTGACAAGGAGCAAAAGGGTAGCAAAAGGTCCCAGTAAGAGAAGCACATAGGGGAGCATACCATTAAACCCATTCCAAAAGGGAGATTCTATTAATTCTCATCTCCTTTTTTCAAGATCTTTTTGTAATTTTTTAGTCTTTCCTTTAACAATGCCTGATTTATTAGTGTAAAAACAGTATTTCTCCTGTAGGGCTAAGCAGATGCCTCCTTTTTCAGCCGTAAGGAGGTCCAATCCCCTCTGGGTCTGGAGAACTACTTCTGCTAAGGAATTGAGCTTGTCTTGGAGTTCATTGATGGTGCTCGAAAGCAATTGTACATCACTAATTTACTGCTGGGACAGATTATTGTATTTATATAATAAAACACCCAAACCAGCTGACCCAGCGCCTATGGGCCAATTCCCACTAACAGAGGAATGAACTGAATGGCTTTCTTCGTTCTTCCAGCCATTAAGTCAAAGCTGGGGACTGGGAGTGGCTCATTCCCTGGAATGATGCTAATATCAGGGAGTTGCCTGTACACAGGTCCCAGTCCAATCTGTGGGCAAGAACGTATAGGCTTTATTATTCCTGCATAAGAAAACAGTGTTATTGTCAGGGCAGAGAGCTGTGGAGATGTCAATTGTTGAATCACAAATGGCAAAGGTAGCATCCCCTACAGGTAGATCTGAGCTATCATTTTTGTAGGGTTTTGTCAAACAGGTAACATTTTGGTTGAAGAGAGGCTGCACTCTCATAGGGGGTGCTGAGTGTCAGGACCCTCAGCAGTGGAAGAAGTGGCTTTAGAGGGGGGGAGCTCCAGAGGAACAGGCTGCCCTTGTCAGAAGTGGAGCCAGCAGTCACTTGCAAGCGAAGGATTGGTGTCATTTAGGAGGCTATGAGTGGCAGTAATAACATCTACAGTCTGGGGGTCTAAAATAACATTTCCTCTACTATCAGAAAGAACCAAAGGGTGGTAATTGAGGGATGAGTATTCTTTTTTTGTATCAACTCTTCAATGCATTGTTTAATCTGTTCTTGTCTGCCCTGATCCTGCAGCCCTCCTCCATCTGAAAAGTGAATGGGAGGTACCTTTCTTCAGCATACAGGCTTCCCTACCATACCCGAACAAGGGGTTAGGAGTAATTTAGTTCCATGGCCTCCTGTTGGCACACTGTCTCCTCCCTGACTTGGTTCAATATGGCAGTGAAATAGGTGATGTTATCTTTTCCAGTACATTGTTGCACAACCATATAGCAACTGCTATGCACAACCTATTGATAGGTATCACAAGGGCAAGGCCTGGGGCACAAATTTACATAAGGAATCATTTTAGGCTTGGTTACACAATGCCATTCTAAACTTGGGGTGCTCCCTGAAGGTTGTAGGTCTCTATATGCCTATGTATCACCACACTCAACTTGAGCATAGGCCTTGTTGGAGCTCCAAATCTCACCATTAAGTAAGGCTCTGCCATTCATAGCCCCACTCTTGCAATAACAGGGTTTACCATACATTGCTTCCAGGACCTTATGAGCCTGGTGAGGATCACCAAAGCTCCAGTCAATAGTTACCCAATTGAGTACAAACAGCACCACCCAGAGGTACCATTGTCCAGCAGTTAGTACCACTGTGACAGAGTTTTCTCTAGCAGCTGCTTTAGTCTCCTGATAGGCCATGTTATTCCCCTTTGTTGCCTCGGAAGTCCCCTTCTGCTGTCCGGGACAATGAATAATGCTTACCTTGTCCGGCAGCAACAAGGCATTGAGCAAAGTCAGAATCTCCTTTTTATTTTTTATCTTTTTACCGGCTGATGTTAGCAGGCCTCTCTGATGATAGATGGTCCCTTGCACATGGGCTGTTGCGAAGATGTACTGACTATCAGAGTAGATGTTTCTTTTTACCCTTTCCCAGACTTAATGCCTATGTTAAAGCAATCAATTCAGCTCTCTGAGCAGAAGTGCCATCCAGTAACACCTGGACCCATATTACCTTATGTCCATCTACCAATGCTGCCCCTGCCTTTCTCTTCCTGTTCTCCCAAAACTGCTCTCATCTATATAGTATGTCATCTCAGAGTAGGTCAGAGGCTGATCTTTCAAGTCCTTTTGCAATCCCTGTTCCTCTGCTAGAACATGCAAACAATAATGCTCCAGGGGCTGGATTTCTGGATCTGGAAATACGGTGTCAGGGTTTAGCCCAGTAGCTGGGGCAAAGGTGACTCTATTGTTATTCAAGTGCAAAGCCTGGTAATGTGTCATGAAGGCGTTCATGAGCCAGCAATCGGGTGGCTGCCTTATGACACTCTCAAAGTCATGAGTTGCATAGATGGTGAGGTCCTTTCATTTCATAGAGTCAGTTTGTCTGCATCTTTTACTAGTGCCGCCACTACTGCTATTATTGGCAGGCATGTTGGCCATCCTGCCACTACTGAATCAAGCTTTTTGGATAGATGGGCTACCAGTCTCTTCCAGGGTCCAATTTTCTGTGTTAGCATCCCATTGGAAATTCCCCAATTCTCAGTCACATAGAGATGGAAGGGTTTGGTCACATTAGGGAGTCCCAATGCTTGGGGCGACATAAAGTTTGTTTGATATTATCAAATGCAGCTTGTTCATCCTTTCCCCAGATGTAAGAGTCATTGCCCTTTGTAAGGGGATACAGAGGGGCTGCCATCTCGGCAAATCCTGCTGTACCTAAAATTTCCCTCAGTTGTTCAGTAGTCCGTGGAGGGGGAATATGAAATACAGTCTCTTTTCTAGCCTCCGATAGCCATCTCTTAACTGACCTGTTTTCTGCAGAGCTGGGTCTTTTCAGTCTATAGCCGAGGTCACCCAGCTCTTGCAACAGCTGGTCGTTGGCTTCAAGGCAGGTTTATTTACAATCTGCAGCTAATAGTATATCATACACATATCAGAGAAGAGTTACTTGGGGATTGGTTGCCAGGAAGTGTACCAAGTCCCTGTGCAGGGCTTCATCTTCCTTTTGAGAAATCCTTGATCCAGTGTCCTCTCTCCTTGCAATAGGCACACTGATCCTTAGACAGAGGGCCCCTGCACTGCCAGAACTCTCTCCCTATCATTATGACTGCACTACAGTGGCCAGGATCTTAGTCAACTTTCTGTCTTGCATCTTATCCTTTCTCTTGATTCCTGCTCTTTCTGCTTTCTTTCCTCTTTCTCTTCTTCCATCTCCCAGCTGTCTAAAACCTTTTCTGCCACCTGCACTAAATCCTTCAATGACTTGTCCTGTAAACCCTCTATTTTCTGACTGACTGGTCTGTAAAGATTATAGTCACCATTGGCTTATGCTCATCTGAGGTAGGGTCATAGGGTGTAAACCAGCTGTATGCCTCCATCAGCCATTCAAGAAAGGCTGTGGGAGATTGCCTTCTACACGGACAAAGTGTATGGTGGATTAAATAGGTGGAACCAGAGGGTCCAAGAGGGAAGTTGACACCTTTGTGGCCTGCCACTGAAGGAGAAATTCAGAAATAATTCCAGGAGTCTTTCTGCAGGATAAGTCTCCTCTCTGCCCAAATGCTTAGACTTGCACGGTCCTACCATATTTAGATTGTTGAAATAATACACCGGGAGACTGATGCTGAAAGGAACTTAACGTAGACAGCACACGCAGAATGCAAGATCTGTTCTAGCCACGTTCCTCCTTGAGCATCAGCCAGAGCTGAATGAATGACCTTGTTAAAGTAGGCAAAGTCTGCTCCTGGCTTCTTCCCTTGCCCAATCATCCTTGCCTGATCATCCCCTCAAACTCGTGCCTTAGACTCTCCCCTCAAACAACTTGTGGGCCAACACAGGTGCATACTGTGAGCTAAGCAGTGGAATTTGGGTAGAGCACAAGGCCACCAGTTTCTGGAAAGGGTTTAGGGGCCTTTAACCTCTCCTGGGAGTAATTCTTTGAGTAGACACTGGGTGTTGTTCTCAGATGAAGGACTCCTGTCAAAGTGTCCTCGGCAGGATGGAAGATCAGGCAGATGTGGGTGGCTGCAGTAAGACAAAGACATCCCGGCGTCAAAAGACTGTTTGGCAGGCAAAGGAAAAGGAGGCCTTGCTCTCAGTTTTCACCAAGACACCTTACCCGAGCTTCAGGACCAGGCAGGAACTGGCCAGGGAATTCGGAGTTCCAGAGTCCTCGATCTGCGTGTGGTTTCAAAACCGCAGAAATAGAACTAGCATGTTGAGGAAGACCTCAAAGCAGACCACTGCAGGCTCCAGCCATGAAGCCTCCCAACAGCCTCCTGAAAAGCTTGTCGCCAGGGTACAACAAGCAAGAGGCCCGCCCTCAGAACGGAGAAGGCCTCGAACGCGGCTTAGTCCAGCACAGATCAGCATGCTAGTGCAAGCTTTTGAGATCTCTCCATCTCCAGAGTATGCAACGAGGGTGCAACTGGCACTGAGCACAGGTTTGCCTGAGGACACCGTCCACATATGGTTCCAGAACAGAAAGGCCAGGCAGAAAGGCCACGCTGGAGGGAGCACAGCTAAAGGTGAGGACCTGCCTGCCTCTCCTGGCCCGGAAAGGGCTCCTGGAGCATCGTGTTGCATTGAGGAGGAGGCTTCCCGGGACAGCTTGTTGACATCGGGTTCTGCAGGAGGCCAGTGTGCAGAAGCATTGATGTCAAGACCCGAGCTCACCTTCTTCACAGAGGCCTACCCAGAATCCAGGGACTACTGCCCTGTCCAGCTCTTCCTGGAGCAACAGGTGAGAACAGTGGAAGAGGAACAGGGATCAGCCGCTCTGGACCCAGATGTACCATGGGAGCAGATCGAACCAACACTGGAGGCTCCTCTCACGGAAGAAGAATATCAGGCTCTGTTGGACGATATTTGACCGCATTGAGAATGCCCAGAATTGGGACTGTAAAACCCCGTTGCCTGGACCCTAACCTGACCATTGTCTCAGAGACTCCAGCCAGAAATGAGCTTGGACAGATGCTCAGACTTGCACCTAAGAAAGGTGCAGAGCTCTAGGGATCCTGAGTAAGTGTTGGGGAAAAGATGGAAGGCCCTGGAGGTGCAGGAACCTCACAAGAAGACCAACAGAAACAGCTGACCCAGCCCCCAGGGGGCTTGCAGAGACTGAGCCATCAAATAAGGAGCATGCTTGGTCTGGACCTAGGGACCCTCCACATACGTAGCAGGTGGGAGGTGAATCCTTGTGCTTAATGTGGGTTGCCCTACGAGGGAGGTGTTGTGGAGTGGCACAGCGGCAGTGGAGAGTTGTTTTTAAGCTGAACTTTGTTGCTTCTATCCTGGACGGTTTTTGAAGGACAGTTATATAATGTTAGCTTCAATTATGATCAGGATAAATATGTAATTTGTCTGCTATTGTACTCTGCGTCATTAAATTATTTTTAGGCATTGCTATGACCTGGTTATTCTTTTCATTTGGAAGTTAATGTAAAGAGGAGATATGAACCTTCTTCTTGAGGATTTCAGTGTATTTGAAGGTGAGTTGCGCCAACCAGCCTCATGGACTAAGCCACTGATAGATTCCTCGATTTTCCATTTTTAGCCATCCACTGTTGAATTAATTGACTCACAGATTGTAAATCATTCTCATAAATCCTTTCCTATAAAGAGAGAGTTAGAGGAAAAATAAACTATGCATATAATCATCTTTCATATAGAACTACCAAATTTTCTGCTTTTAATAATGTTATATAATTCATTCAGAAATCACTTAAACAATAGTAACTGACATATGAGGAGTTATAGAAAAAATATTCATCATCATGCAAAGTCAAAATGCTACATAAATTTTTGGGTATATTGATGGACCAGGAGTTAACTTTTTTGATGCAGTTGCATTCTAAAATATCATAATTGAATTACAAGTATTTTAATTTTTGCAGCATTTATATATAGTTTATTTTTACCTCAAATTAGTCCCTTCTTTGTCTCAATTTCCTCAACACACATTAAAGTTTGTGTTCATTTTTCATTTTCTTAGTTTACAGAGATTTCATTTCATATGGGGATAACACCACGAAAATTAACTGTTCTATGCATGACACTGCTAATACCAAAACAGCATTCAAATAATAAGTAGACCTATCAGAATCACACTAGAATTCTCAGCAGAGATTATGAAAGCCAGAAGGGCTTGGATGGATATCATGCAGACACTAAGAGACCGCCGATGCCAACCCAGACTACTATACCCAGTATATATGCAGCCATCCAGCCCTACAGAAGATACTAGAAGGAAAACCCCATCCCAATAATATGAAATACACTCCAGAAAATACATTGAGCCCCACACCATGAGAGGAAGTCCATGCCTGACACTGCCTGGATGACCATGAACCAGAGTCAAGATAGCCTAGAGACACACGATATCTGTAAACATGACAGGCAACATATGTCAATGAAAGATACTCTGCTATAATCATAGATGAGTGCCTAGCCCAGTTGTCATCAGAGAGACATCACCCAGCGTCTGATGGGAACAGATGCAGAGACCCATAGCCAAAGACAATGATGTACCCAGGGGAACCCCAGAAATGAGGGAATACGTTATTGTAGGAACCAGAGATATCAAGGACACAACAAGAGCATGGCCCACTGAGTCAATTGGGCTCATAGGGGATCACAGAGACTGAAGGACAAAAACATAAACATTCTATGAGTCTTGTGAGCTAGGTTGTTGGCATACACCTTATGATCATTATCCTGATGTTGCTGAGGGACTTCCAACAGTGAGAATGGGGTGTCTCTCACTCTTTTTCCTGCTCTAGCTACACTTTCTCTCCTCATGTATTGCTTTGACCAACTCTGATATGAGGGATTGTTCTTAGTCTTATTATAACTTGCTATGCCATCACATTTTTTTCATTGAAAAAAAAAAGAATGCAAAAAAAAGGAGTGGATGAAGGAGATGTGAGTTGGGCAGAATAGAGGTGGATAGATTGTGGCTGGGAGGAGTGGAGGAAGAGGAAACTGCAGTTCAGATGTAGTGCATGAAACAACAACAAAAAATAAAATGCTAAAACAAAATAAACTGTCAGCAGCTCAGGCTGTTGGTGATCACCTGCATTCCTAGCACTCAGGAAGTTTAAGGTAGGTGGATCTCTGTGAGTTCAAGCACAGGCTGTTCTATAAAGAGAGTCCGGGACAGCCAAAATTATTCAGAAAAAAAATCCTGTCTTCAAACAAACAAAAAACTGTCAGCATTTTGTGTTTCATCTTTAGGAACTTTGTTTTATGTCCCACTTTTTATTTTTATTTTTAATATTAGATACAGTTTATTAACTTTGTATCCCAGCTGTAGACCATTCCCCTCATTCCCTCCCTTTCCCACCCTCCTTCCCTCATCTCCTCCCTACCCCTTTCCAAGTCCACTGATAGGAGGGCCTCCTCCTGTTCCAACTGACCCTAGATTATCAGGTATCATCAGGACTGGCTGCAATGTCCTCCTCTGTGGCCTAGCAAGTCTGATCCTGCATTGGGAGGGGGGAGGTCAAAGAGCCAGCCATTGAGTTCATGTCTGTAATAGTCCCTTTTTCACTTAGTATGGTACCCACTTGGATACAGAGCTAACATGGACTATATTTGAGCAGGGGTGCTAGGTTCTATGCGTACATTGTCCTTGGTTGGAGATACAGTCTCTTAAAAGACCCCTGTGCTCTGATATATTTGGTCCTTGTGGAGTTCCTGCCCTCTCCAGGTCACACTAACTTCCCCCTTTTTTATATGATTCCCTGTGCTCTGCCCAAGGTTTGGATATGAGTCTCACCATCTGCTTTGATACACTGCTAGGTAGAGTCTTTCATTGGTCCTCTGGAGCAGGCTTCTGTCCTGTTTCTTGTTTTTGCCTATATCCATACCATTGGTCTTTCTAAGTGAGGATTGATCATCTTAACTTAGGTCCTCTTTCTCATTTATCTTCTTTAGGTGTACAGATTTTAGTTTGTTTATCCTATCTTATAGGTCTAGCATCCACTTAAAAGTGAGTGTATACCGTGTATGTCTTTCTGCTTCTGGGACACCTCACTGAGGATTATCTTTTCTGGATTGTTTTTTTTTTGTTGTTGTTGTTCATGTTTACATTTTATGACTTCTTTGAATGCTCTAGAATTAAACCTGTCTGTTGTAATGCTGGTAAAGAGGTTTCCCATTTTATAGGTTGCTCCACCACCTAAAGAATGGATTGCAAAAGCATTTTAGTTTCATGTTGTAAGACCTGGAGTCTCACTGCTCAAGAGCTCAGGATTGTGCCCTTCTCAGGAACACACATAGACCACAACTTGAGGCAAAAGCAAGAGTTTTATTCCAATTTCTATAGGGTCCCCCCTCCAAAGACAGGAGACAGCCCTAAATATGCAAAGGACAGGGTTTTATACCTGAAATTCAAACCACTTTTGCTCTATACATTGATTGTTCAGCAAGAATAGCATGAAGATAGTTTACACCTGGTTTTAGGTAGTATACAGCTGGTTGTAGATAGTTTACAGGTGGTTGTAGATAGTTGTTCTCAGAACAGTTGACCCTTTCCTTCAAGAGTTATCTACACCTGACTTCAATTCAAATAATCACTGTTGTTTTTCTCATTCCCAGGTGGTCTCTCACACCCCCCTTTTTGCCTCAATTTTAACCCTAAAATTGTGGATCAACCTCATGGAGAGGTTGATACTCTTTCTGGAGCATCAGGACCTGAACTGCACTTATACTTTCCCTGACAAAGGGGAGTTCTGGTCGGAGAGTTTATTGTCCCTGATGAGTTTCAGTTTCAGCAGGCTGCTGTAGGCTTGGACTTTCCAGGTGTTGCAGGTTGATGAAGAGCAGGCTTAACGTGTTACACATGGATCCAAGCTGTGATGCCCTCTACTTTGACGGCAGTTGGGGTGGTGAGCAGGATGTAATAAGGACCCTTCAACTGAGGTTCCAGATTCTGGCTGCCATGTCGCTGCACATATACCAGATCTCCAGCCTGGAACTGATGGGGCACCTCCAAGGACCCGGGCACATATGCACTGCCAACCTTGCTCCATATTTCTTTCTGCATAAGCTGCAGTCCTTTCAGCCTGGACAAGTCAGAGTTACCACTAGTTATGTCAAGAGGGTCCCCAAGAAGAGTCAAGGGAGGAACAGGAACCCCATATAGTAATTCAAAGGGAGTTAAGCCTAGTAGGGAGGGAGTATTTCTGACTCTAAAGAGGGCCAAGGAAGAAGCACCACCCAGTCACCACAGTCTCCATTGTCAATTTTGTGAGAGTCTCTTTTAGAGTTCTATTTATTCTCTCTACTTGTCCTGAGATTTGGGGTCTATAAGCATGATGTAACTTCCAATCAAGCCCCAGAAATCTGGCCACCTCCTGGTTTACCTGAGCAAGGAAGGCTGGCCCATTGTCTGACCCAATTAGCTTTGGAATACCTTACCAAGGAAAAATGTCTTCCAGAATCTTTTGGTCACGACCAGGGTGGTTTCTTTCTTTGTGGGAAAAGCTTCCACCCATCCTGAAAAAGTGTCCACAAAAACCAGGAGATATTTATTGTCATACCTGTCTGGTTTAATTTCAGTGAAATCCACCTCCCAATGCATTCTGGGTCTAATTCCTCTCAGCTGCTTTTCTGGGCTCTGGAAATTCTTACCTATGTTTACTCTCTGGCAAAGTTCACATGCCCTAGTCACTCTCTCAGTCAGGATGGTGAGGTTTAGTATTCGGTACGGGGATTGGAGGGCAACTTCAGCCAATTTCTTTGCCCCCAAGTAAGTCCACTTATGTATCTGAGTTATCAGTCTCTCAGCATCTTCCTGGGGTAGAATGATCTTATCTTTAGAGTCAATCCATGCCCCCACATTGGTGTTAAATATCCCATTTTTGCCATATTAACTTTAAGTCATTTTCTGAGTAGTTTACTCGTTCTTCTTTGGGCAGTTCAGTTGTTAATACCACTGAGACAGTGTTTCCTCTAGCACCTACTTTAGCTTCCTGATCGTCCATGTTATTGCCCTTGGCTGCCCTGGAAGTCCCCTTCTGCTGTCCCAGGAAATGAATAATGCTTACCTTGTCAGGCAGCAACAGGGCATTGAGCAAAGCCAGAATCTCGTTTTTATTTTTTATCTCTTTACCGCCTGATGTTAGCAGGCCTGTCTGATGATAGATGGCCCTGTGCACGTGAGCTGTTTTTAAGACGTACCGACTATCAGTGTAGATGTTTATCTTTTTGCCCTTTTCCAGAGTTAATGCCTGGGTTAAAGCAATCAATTTAGCTTGATGAACAGAAGTGCCTTCTGGCAATGCCTGGGCCCATATTACCTTATGTCCATCTACCACCACTGCCTCTGCCTTTCTCTTCCATTCTCCAAAGAAACTGCTCCTATCCATATAGTATGTCACCTCAGCATCAGGAAGAGGTTGATCTTTCAAGTCCTTTCACCATCCCTGTTCCTCTGCTAGAACGTGCAAACAGTCATGCTCCAGGGGCTGGATTTCTGGATCGGGCAATAAGGCGGCAAGGTTTAGCTCCATAGCTGGGGCCAGGGTGACTCTATCATTATTCAAGAGCAAAGCCTGGTAATATGTCATGCAGGTGTTCATGAGCCAGCAATCAGGTGGCTGCCATATGACACTCTCAGGGGCATGAGGAGCATAGATGGTGAGGTCCTGTCCCAGAGTCAGTTTGTCTGCATCTTTTACTAGTGCCACCACTACTGCTATTATTCGAAGGCAGGTTGGCCATCTTGCCACTACTGAATCAAGCGTTTTGGATAGATAGGCTACCGGTCTCTTCCAGGGTCCAATTTTCTGTGTTAGCAACTCCTTGGCCATTCCCTGTTTCTCAGCCACATAAAGATGGAAGGGTTTGGTTATATCAGGGAGTCCCAATGCTACGGCCGACATTAATGCTTGTTTGATATTATTGAATGTGGCTTGTTCATCCTTTCCCCAGATGAAAGAGTCTTTGCCCTTCGTAAGGGCATACAGATGGGCTGCCATCTTGGAAAATCCTGCAATCCACAGCTGGCAAAACCCTGCTGTACCTAAAATTTCCCTCAGTTGTGTAGTAGTCCGTGCAGGGGGAATATGAAATACAGTCTCTTTTCTAGCCTATGATAGCCATTTCTTTTCCTCTCTTAATATATATCCCCAATAACTGACCTGTTTCCTGCAGAACTGGGCCTTTTTTGCTGATGCTCTATAGCCGAGGTCACCCAGCTCTTGTAACAGCTGGTCGGTGGCTTTAAGGCAGGTTTCTTTACAATTTGCAGCTAATAGAATGTCATCCACATATTGGAGAAAAGTTACCTGGGGATTGGTGGCCCGGAAGTGTGCCAGGTCCCAGTGTAGGGCTTTATCAAATATAGTAGAAGAATTTTTAAACCTTGAGAAGTCGAGTCCATGTAAGCTGGCCTGAGACCCCTGAGTCTGGGTCTTTCCATTCAAAAGCAAAACTGTCTTGGCTGGTAGGGCTGAGTTGGAGATAAAAAAAAAAAAATGTGTCCTTAAGGTCCAGGACCGTATACCAAACCCTGTCAGGGGGAAGGGAACTCAACAGGTTATATGTGTTGGGCACAGTAGGGCGTAAGTCCATGACCTGTTTGTTAACTTCTCTCAAGTCCTGTAGGGGTCAATAGTCATTGCATCCAGACTTCTGAATTGGCAGCAATAGAGTATTCCAGGCAGAATGGCATCTTCTGAGAACCCCTAGGTCAAGGAACCTCTTTTTGTGAGGGTGGATCCTCAAGGGTTTTCTTAGACATTGGATATTGTTGCACCGTGATTGGGGTAGCCTGAGGCTTCAGCTTTATTGGAACTGGAGCTGTTTCTCTAATTTTCCTAGGCCATCTGTTTCAGCCCATGCCCTGAGAATCTCTGTAGCCACCAGTCAATGTCTTTTTCTGGACTTACTACCTTTTCAGAAAGGCGGTATTCATCTTCCAGTTGAATTGTCAGTACATGAATGGGATCTCCTTTATTGTCTGTCACCTGTGGGTCATCTGGTCTAAAGTGGATATAGGCCCCAATCTTAGTTAAGATATCTCACCCTAACAGTGGGTATGGGCATTTAGGGACAACTAAGAATGAGTGGGATACCCGGCCCACTCCAAGGTCCAGCGTTCTTCGGGTAGTCCATAAGTATTGTTTACACCCAGTGGCTCATTGGACCCATGATTTCTTCCCCTTTTTAGCTCCAAAGTCTTGTAACAGAACAGAATACTGGGCACCAGTGTCCACCAAGAAGTGTACTGGCTTCCCCTCCACCAGAGGGTTACCCTGGGCTCAGGGAGCCGAATCCCATCCCTCCTAATTGCTATCATCACCCAGAGTTTGAACCCGGGTCTCAAGGGCTCAGGGGTTCGGTTTTTCTGGATTTTTCTTCCTTTTAGGACAATCCTTGATCCAGTGTGCTTTCTCCTTGCAATATGCACACTGATCCTTAGACAGAGGGCCTCCTGGAGTCTGAATGGTCTTAATCTTGACAACAAGGATCTTGTCCAGGTGAAGGGTGCCCTCCTGTGGCCATCCAACCTGAAAAAGAGGCCACTCTGAGGAACAGAAAGTTTGCCATTTCCCATTTTTAACTTCAACTGAAAGGTTATGTGCCCTATATCTCACCCCCAAGAAATGATCATGGTTGAGGGATAAGGGTATAGTCACAGTTTGTCCCATAATAAAGTCGTCCATCAAGAAAGTAAAAGAGGGAACAATGATAGAGACAAAGAGAACAAGGCAGGCAATTAGACAAGGACGCCCTTGCGGGTGGTACCACAGAACTCTGATTGAGAGGCTGCCTGATGGCGGCTGTCTCTAACAGGAAACAGATGGGAGGAGAACCATCGCGGTCCTAGCCTCTCAAACTGGAGGGTCCTCCAGTTCCCAGTCAAGCGATAGTCTGATACGTCTGTCTATCACAATGACTGATCAGATGACTATAAAATGTCTAGATAGGCGCCTAAACAGAAACATATTGGTAAGACAGAAACAAGCAAAGAAAAACAGAAATCAGACTAACCTGTTTGAAGCTCGACCTACGAGCTCAGTCTGATGAGGGTTGGGGAAGGGGCATGCCCTTTCCCGGTCAAATGCACCAAAAATGTAAGACCTGGGGTATCACAGCTCAGCAGCTCAAGATTGTGCCCTTCCCAGAAACTCTCACAGACCAGACTAGATGCAAAAGCAATAGGGTTTTTTTTTTTTTTTTTTTCCAATCGCGATAGGGTCTCCCCTCCAAAGACAGGAGTCGACCCCAAGCTTGCAAAGCACAGGGTTTTTATACTTAAACATCTGGCCACTTTTGCTCTATACATTGATTGGTCAGCAAGAGTAGCATGAAGATAGTTTACAGGTAGTTGTTTGCAGTTTTTGGCGGTTTGTGAGTTTTCTCAAAACAATTCACCCTGCCCTTATTTTTTAAAAACTATCTCGGAGCAGTTCATCCTGCCCTTTGAGAGCTATGTGCCTCTGGCTTCAATTCAGGGATGGGAATAATCACAGCTGTTTTTCTTTTACAGTTGTTTGCATTCTTGGGTGGGCTCTCAGATGCAGATGAAGAGAGAGAGAGAGAGAAGGAAAGAGCAAGACATGATAGGGGGAAGAGAGAGAGAGGGGCACCCCAACAGAGAAAAGGAGAGGGCAAGAAGGCAATAGCAAGAGGGCAAGAGAGGCCAAGAGAGAGACAAAATGGGCTGGTAGATCCTTTTAAGGAACAAAGTAACCATGCCTGCCCTCCATGGCTGTCGACACATAATGACATCACAGTTTGCTAGGAAAGCCAGAAGCAGGTGCCTAAATGCCCCAACCCGCAGGGCTTCAATGGGGTTCCTAAAGTAGGAGAATGGAAGGAATGGGGGGAGGGGACAAGAAATGCAGGAATGGAGAGCCATGTCTGTTCATCTGATCAAGGTTTCTGTTTATTAGAAATTTTTACCCAACTTATATGGGGAGAAGGCAGGAAAGGGGGAAGGTTAATCTACTGCTGCAGGAAATAGGAAGAGTGCTTTCATGGGTTAAATATTGTACCTGCAAGATACCATAAGGATGTTTTCTAAAGATATCTTACAGATGCTCTAAAAAACGGATGTCCTCACAATCTATCACCCATGATTTAGGGTCTTAGATAACTCTTTCACTAAATAGCTTTAGGTCTCCACTAAATGTCCTTTGCTTTCTACTTGGCTTTGGCTTCAGTAACTACCTTTGTCTCCACTAGATAGCTTTGGCTCACTGATTGACTTTGGCTTCAGCAGATACCTTTGTCTCTACTAGATAGCTTTGACTTTGGCTTCCGTGGCTAGCTTTGGCTCCCGGCACATAAATACTAAGAGTTGGCATAGGCCTTTATTTCCAGCACTCTGCCAGGTAGAAAGCAGGCCAGTCTCTGTGATTTCAAGGTCAGGCTGGTCTACAGATCTAGTCCAAGATAGCCAGGGCTAAAAGGAGAAACCCTCTCTCAAAACACCAAAATATTCATATGTATAATTAAATTATACTCACTAAATATAGTAATATAATCCCATATATTTAATAAATATGTTATATATTAACATATACATTTTGTTTAATCATATACATATAAAACAAAATCATGTTTTAATCATATATATATATATATTATATATGATTAAAACAAAATGATTAAAATGAAAAATATGAAACAGGCTTTGTGGCACATATCTTGAATCCCATCTCTCCAGGAGACGCAAGCATGCTGCTGTGTAACTTCAATGTCATCCTGGTCTACATAGCAAGTCCAGGACATGCATGGCTACAGAGAGAAACCTTGTCTTAAAAAAAAGGCTAGATGTGTGCCTAGATATGTCTGAAATCACATAGTGTGACTAGGCTATAGGTAAGTCTTGCCAGGTATGGTGGCACACATACTTAGTCCCATAACTTGAGAGGCAGATGAAGGTAGATCTCTGTGAGTTCAAGGTCAGCCTGGTTTACAAAGAGAGTCCTGGACTAGCAATGATGCACTGAGACACCATGTCACAAAAATAAAACATTAAATTAAATTAAAAAAATCAAAGCCTGGACTGTTGGCAAATGCCTCTAATACTAGCACTATGACTGACAGAGGGAAATGGATCTGTGTTAGTTAAAGGCCTGCCTGGTCTAAAAAGAATGACAGGTCAGTCAAGGCCATACAGAAAATCTCTTTCTCAAAAAAACAACATCCTGGGATGTAAACAAAAAAACTTCTAGTATCTGAAGGTTGTTTCTTTTTTTTCACTTTTTAAAAATTTGTTTTTGTAAATTACAGTTTATTTACATTGTATCTACGCTGTGGCTGCATCCTTCATCCCCTCCTTTACTCAACCTCCTAACTTCCTCCCATTTCTGTCCCCAAGTTCACTGATAGGGGAGGTCCTTCTCCACTTCCATCTGACCCTAGCCTATCAGATTTCATCAGAACTGGCTGAATTGTCCTCCTCTGTGGCCTGCCCCCCATCAAGGGGTGGTGACCAAAGAGCCAGACACTGAGTTCATATCAGAGACAGTTCCTGTTCCCATTACTAGGAAACTCACTTGGAGACTGAGCTGCCATGGAATATATCTAGTCAGGAGTTGAAGAGGTTCAAGGTTATCTCCATGCATGGTCTTTGGTTGGAGTATCAGTCTTAAAAATACCCTGTGCCCAATATTTTTTTCATCTGTTGCTCTCCTTGTGGAACTCCTGCCCCCTCAAAAGTCTTCCTTAGTCATCAGGGAAATGCAAATCAAAATGACCTTGAGATATCACATTACACCTATCAGAATGGATAAGATCAAAAACTCAAGTGACAACACATGCTGGAGAGGATGTGTGGAAAGGGGAACACTCCTCCACTTCTGGTGGTATTGTAAACTTGTACAACCACTTTGGAAATCAATGTGGTAATTTCTCAGAAAATTAGGAATAGTGTTACCTCAAGATCCAGCTATACCACTCCTAGGCATATATCCAAAATTTGATCAAGTATACAACAAGGACATTTGCTCAATCATGTTTGTAGCTGCTTTTTTTGTAATAGCCAGAAGCTGGAAACAACCCAGGTGCCACTCAGTTGAGGAATGGATACAGAAATTGTCGTATATTTGCACAAAGGAATACTACTCAGCATTTAAAAATAAGGAAATAATGAAATTGGCAGGCAAATGGTGGGATCTAGAAAAGATCATCCTGAGTGAGGTATCCCAGAAGCAGAAAGACACACAGGGTATAAACTCAGTGGTAAGTGGATATTAGACATATAATACAGGATAAACATACTAAAAACTGTATACCCTAAGAATCTAATCACGAAAAAAAAAAAAACATTTTAATCATTATAGCCTTGGATGAAGTAAATTATTTACCATCTTCACTTATAATGTAATGGAGGAGGTCACCAAATGTGGTTGTGTTCTATATTTTGAAACAATGGAATAGGTATTGAAGTTTGCTGTATGTGTATCAAATCCAATCACAGAAGTTTATTAGGTGATTCTGATATTCTTTCTGTGGCTGCTGTTGATCTAATGCATTTCCACAAGATGATAGGTATTTTTCTGCTGCAAAGTATAGAATAGGATTCCATCATCTATGTGATCCATTGCTTATTTATATCAGGTAGTGTGAGATCATGCTTTTCAATGAAGGGTCTCTGAGAAAGCATTTTTTTTTTGTTTTTTTTTTTTTTTTTCACAAATACCTTTAAGATGTTTGTTTTCAAGCCTGATTTGGATGTCAGTAATTAGGCAAAGCTGCATTTGAAGTCTTGATTCTCATATGTCAGCCTTCTGGGTACAAGTCCACAGGTGGAAGATGTTCCCCAATGTGTTCTATTTTTACCAACATTAATGTTAAAATGCTTAATAGTGTATATGTATGTATGACTATATGTATGTATATCTATATGTATGTATATATATGTTTAATGTTCCATGCTTATTTTGCCATTAGTTACTATATGGCATCTAATGTTGAAGTACCGCCTTCTGAGAGAATTATCTAGTGGTACTAAATAATGTAACAGGAATGATATTTATTTCAAAAAAATATGTGTGTGTGTAATGTTACTATGGGTTCTTAAGCACGACAGATGTGTGAAGACTTGGTGACAGCTTTGTGGGGTTTATTTTGGTCATTTTTAAATGATGTTGAAAGTCATGTTGCCAGTTTTGCTTACAACAGACATTCCCCACTGAGCTCATTGATACTCAAATAAACTTAATTGAAATATTACATCAGTAAAATATTGTCTTCTATCCAGATTATAAACCTATTGTCTTATAAGGATGGATGAACATGAAATAATTTGAATAATAAATGCTCTTTTCAAATTAAAAAAATATGATTGGTTTTGTGTTTTGGAATGCTGCTGTTTTTTTTTTTTTTGTTGTTGTTGTTTGTTTTTTGTTTCGGAATGTGTTAGTTCATTCTTAGGAGTAAAGACTTGTTCATAACACTGTCTCAGATCTACAAGAGAATGTCAGAGAATTGTCTCAGTGGGCATAGTTGGTTGTTTCAAAGCCTGATGATTTGAGCTCAATTTCTGGGTAGCCCATATTACTCCTATAGATTTTTCTAATATTTCTATACTTGGGCCCTTGTATATACAAATTCACACACCAGTACATACATAAATCATTTTAAACCTAAATAAGGGCCAGTTTTTTCACTGGTCAAAAGACTCTTTGGGTTTCATGTCGAACACTCATATACAGGATGTAAACAGATAATAAACAGCAATAAGTTGTCCTCTCACTGGCACATACATACTCAAACATTTTTCAATGGATGAAATTAAAGCAAAGGAGAAAACCCACTTACTGACAACATCAGAAATAATTTTGCAATTGTAAATAAATGTAGAATTTGAAGACTTATTACTGTTCATTAAAAGAAAAAATGTTACCTTTGTACATCTTATTTTATCCTTTCATTCTTTGATTCAAAAATAAGTCATTAAAAATATCTTAGCTTGGCTCAGAGGTGCATCCATGTCATCCGAGACCTGGGAGTCCACAGCACCCTAATCTTTCTGAGATTGTGCTCAGCTTGGTCCACAGAGTGACTTCTCTTTTGGGTTTGTTCATTTGTTTCTATATTTGTTTGTTTAGACAGAATTTATTTTTGTAATCTTGGTTGTCCTAGACTCACTTTGTAGACCTGACTGGACCCAAATTCAGGCCTCTTCCTCCCTGAGTGCTGGGATTACAGGTGTGTGCCACCATGCCCAGCTCCAAAGACTGAGTTCTAAAAGAGGCATGCTATGTAGAAATATCATGTATTTAAATGATCCCCCAAAATGTACTCTATATCTCAAATTATAGGTCCCCCAGGGATAGTGTCCATAGAGCTGGATCCTGATACTGTTCCTTGTGCTTGACCTCAGAGCCTAGCCCTAGGCTCAGCTGTGGCCCCAAAAGTCCACTGTTAAGTGCTGGCCCTGTTGGGTTTTCTCTCTGGGACTCAGTCTATCCCAGTAGACCCCCTGGGCACCAACTACACACTTGGCAGCATCTTCTATAGATGGATGCACATGCCCAACTCGCAGGAAACTCTCGACAAAAACAGGCTCCTCTTACCCTTGTCAGCTACAGTCCAGGAATGGCTCCACCCACTGGGGAAGATGGGGAGGCCCCATCTCTGAATACATCACTTAAGTTGAGTAAGCAACACCTTTTTAATAATAATATATAAAACCAACAACAATAATGCAACAGTGAAAAACAGCAATTTAAAAATATACAAAATAAAGGGATTCTTTTTCTCTAAGGGGAGCAGGCGCTGGGTGCATCCCAGCCAGCAATTGTACCAACTATATGTCTACCTCAGGCAGCGGGAACAGGGGATCAGGTGCCCCAAGTGCACCAGTGGAGAGAAACAGTAGCTCATCCGTCAGGTCCACAAGGGCCTGTGCGTCCTCTGATGCTAAAGCCGGAGGTTGCACTGGTCTAGCTTCTGGCAAGACTGGGGGTCCCACAGTCATGGGATCCAGGAGCTCAGCATCCTCTTGGGGCTTAACATCTGACCCTGAACCCAGGCTCCGTTTCTCCTGCGCCACCAAGGCATCTTGCATGAGCAGCTCTGCAGTTGAGGCCCCAAGTAGCCCAGGATGTGAGCAAAGAAAGGGGTGAGCCGTCATCTGGGATAGGGGAGCAGCCTTAAGGCATGCAGAATGGGATGAGCTAACCCAAGATGGCCTCTCCATGCCAGGGAAGGCACAGTCCCCTCTCTTACCCGCAGGACGGTCAAGTTGACAGGCGTCCTCCTCTACTTAATTGGCCAGAGCTTCAGGACACTTCCTCTGTGGGACAAGGGGCTGGAATCAGCTGCTGTCTCACCAGGCGCCTCCCCGGGTCCTCATTCTCCTCTTAATCCTCCTCCTCCTTATCGGGCTTCAGTTTATCCCAGGCTTATCCATTGCCTGGAGTATCTCCCCAGATTGGCAGTCCAACTCTGCAGTGGGCACGTAGATCCTGGCATAGTCCAGCAGTCGCCTCATGATGGCCAGAGAAATCCTGGGGCAATTTCTGTAGCCACTGAGACAAGAACGAGAAGATGGCACTGTGGGTGAGAGCAGGGCAGATGGACATGGTGTCGGGAGCCTGGCCTCTCTTTGGCTGCGGGGGGGAACATTGGTATCCCCAGGGTCCTTCCTTTTGTCTCTCCCTCTGCTGCTCAAAACCCAGATGTCCAGTGGGAAACCTCTGTCCTCCACCAGCAGGTGAGGTTGCGGGACAGTCCCTAGGGGCAGAACCCCAAAGGTGAGGCTCCTGGCCATTACTGGCCCTCCACCCCATCCCAAATGCCTTTCCCTGCTCACCTCCCCTCCACCCCAAGCCTACATCATGTCTTTGTCCACCTTTTCTGGCCTGAAGGATCTATACCTGTGACATTTCACGGGGTGTCACCACTAAGGCCCCATGTCCCCAACCCACCCAGACATCCAGAAGGAACTATCAAAATCTTCCCAAGGATGGGTTTGGGGTACTGGGGCCTCCATTCATCTCAAACACCACAGATGGGGTCCAGAATCCTTTACACAAACAGGGAAAGGATGATCAGGGTGTGAGAAAGGGTGGTGTGTGACATTCCCTGGGGAAGGTGAATGGCACCTGGTAGAGCCCCACCCTTGCCCCAATCGCCCATGTTTGGCCATATCATTTTAAAGGGCCAGGCCTGGGACCAGGCTGCTGGGACTCAGTGGCGTCCGGTTCTGTGAGGACACAAGGCCCTGGGAAACAGCATGAGATCAGAGGGTGGTTTGATCCCTGGTGGAACCACTTGCCTGCCTTTTTCAGAATCAGGTCCAGAACCACCAGATTGGTGGCAAACTTTGGATAAAGGGCCAGAAAGAGGGGGGAAAATAGGGAATCATCTGCTTCACATAGTCCATGCCATCATTGCTGAGCAATGGGGATGCCATGCTGGAAGGCTCACTTCCTTTTGCTGAGAGGAAGGACCAGGGCAGGAGGGAGGCTTTAAGTGTGCAAACCCCGAGGGGCACCAAAGACCCCTTTCCCTACACCTAAGCGGGAAGCAGGCATGAAAAGTGTTCCTCAGTGTCCCAACAGGAACACTCTTCCAGGCTGCGACTGCGGTGGATGGGGGTGGGGTGGACCAGAAAGCTTCCCCACCACAGGACAGCCCTGATTACCTTGGTCTCCCAGTGGGGAACAGGCCAGAAATGTGTCAGGAGTGCACCAAATGTCTCCAGCAGCGGCCCAGGCGACCACCGCTGTCTTCTCTGAGACCTGAGCCTTGGAGGTCTGGAAGCAGAACAGACTCCTCTCTCCAGCAGCTCTGGACCAGCGGGTCTGTCCAGGCAGCTGTTGCTGCTGCTGGTGTCTGGTTACCTGGCAACCAGGGTTCCAAGTTCCACCTGGAACAATGCTGAGGAAGCATGGTCACTTCCTGGAGTCACCTGCCAGAGCCTCCCCCTCATGGGCTCTCCCTTGGGGCCACCAGCCCTGCAGGCTCTGCAACAGTTCCTGAAAGAAATGATGGAGAAGTTGCCTCCTGTCACCACTAGAGGGCAAAGAGGCACATGAGAGGGTGCAAGGATGAAAATAACAGCAGCAGCAGAGAGGGATGGCTATCATCCCTCTTTAATCTTTTATTGTTATTATTATTATTATTATTATTATCATCATCATCATCATCATCATCATCATCATTCATCTTTCTTTTTTCTTCCCTAGTATACTGCAAACAAATTCACCTTCTTTCATTTACCCTACTGAACTAAAATGTTCTCACCTCTCAGCCTTTGAATATGAATGTTCTTTATCCTTTCTGGGGTGTTAGGTACCTCTTGCATTCCTTTAGGTTTCATAGTGGAATTTATGTGATGTATATATTTCTATGCATGGTCTATGGGTTTGTTTATGGTGGATTACACCACAAGGCTGTAAGCTTATAGAGAAAGAATGGTGTTTACATCAATCATTTTTGTGTATTCAGGACTTAGCACAGTATTGGGTATCTAATTCACAGTACTATCTGTGGAAGGACAAATAACCTTTTAAACAGTAAATTCCTTTAACAAAGTCTTCATAATCTGATAGTAATACAGAATTCCCACCTAAAGGGTGGAAGCATGTAGCATTTTATTTGTTAATGCCAGCCATTGTGCCATCTGTAAAAAACATTTCCTGAAGTCTTTTAATGTTGTTCTGTTACTGCTGTTACTAGGACAGCCTCCTCTATGCCTGTTGCCTTCTCTGTGTTCTCTTTAATTTATCCCATAACAAGTTACTCCTTTAAGCTTTAGTGAGGTTTAGCATCTGGCTTTATTATATCCAAAGACTATCTGTTTCTGCCTGTTTTGTACAGAAGGTAGGAATAGAACTCAGAGGTAGAAAATTTGCTTCACATATAGGTTGTAAGGAAGGAGGAGAAAGGGGAGGAGAAAAAAAGGAACAGGAGAAGCGAAACATTGCTTTTCTTTATGCAGATGCCCTGTGTTAAATACAGGGGTTAACAGTCTTCCTGTCTCTGCCTTCCAAACAACATAGAAATTCCAGATACAGCAACAGTGATACTTATTTGATGTTAGTTTTTTTAACCTAGTCCCTCTCCTGACATTTACTCTGTACCTGTTTTATATGTGGTTGGTTTTATGTACATGTTCATTTTCTGGGAAGAATGTATATTTTCATTGGTTTTATGAGAAGACATATCCTCAGAAAAAGTCCTATCTTCAGAAATTTTCCTGGGCTTTGCATCCTACCATACTTATCCCTAGGAGACCATATCTGCAAAGGTGACTATGTCCTCTCTGTACATCATTTGATGTTATGACTTCAGGATGCATCTTGAACATTGTTTTCAAGAGAATGTTGTAAACAAGGCTGAAGCTTAACAGGCATTTGTGCCTCATGAAAAAAATTCATCATAAAATGTCCTGTCTGAAAAGAGCATCTGAGATCATTGTACAATCACTCAGTTACTTTCATTTTAGTCATTAACATTATTAGTACTGTTTACTGTTTTTCATTACTTTGCTAGAGACCCAAATATGATGACTCTGGTGTAAGAGACGGTGTACACACTGTTAACTAAGAAAATAAAACCACACATTAAAAACAAGTAAAACCTCCAAATATTGGTAAGAATTAGGTTTAGATTTAGGGCTCAAAAATAATTCAGTTGAAATGTGGGAAAGATATTGAAGCACCATTATTCAGCAAGCAAACGTTTATATATATATATATATATATATATATATATATATATATATATAATATATACATGTAAATATGATAAACACAACTTAAAAATTCTTGGCATATGGTATATACTCACTCACAGACATAGATATAGGATAAACCAACTAAAATCTGTACATCTAAAGAAACTAATCAAGAGGGAGGATCCTGACTAAAATGCTCAATCCCTATCCTGTAAGGCAAAGAGGATGGACATCAGAAGAAGAAAACAGTAAACAACCTAGGAACCTGCCACAGAGGGCCTCTAAAAGGCTCTGCCCTGCAGACTATCAAAGCAGATGCTGACACTTATGGCCAACTGCTTGGCAGAGTGCATGGAATCTTATGAAAGAAGTGGGAAATAGTAAGATCTGGATAGGTGAGAAACTCCACAAGGAGAGCAACAGAATGAGAAAATTTGAACACAGGGTCTTTCCAGAGACTCATACTCCAACCAAGTACCATGAGTTCTAGGAGAAGGTAACCTAGAACCCCTGCACAGATGTAGCCCATGGCACTTCAATATCCAAGTGGGTTACATAGTAATGGGAAGAGGGACTGCCTGTAACATAAATTGATTGGCCTTCTCTGTTGATTACCTCCTCCTGAGGGGGAGCCACAGAGAAGATGACAATGCAGCCACTCCTAATGAGCTCTGATAGACTAAGATCAGAAGGAAGGAGAGGGTCCCTCCCTATCAATGGACTTGGGAGGAACATTCGTGAAGAAAGGGAAAAGGTAGGTGGGATTAGGAGGGGAGGAGAGAGGGGTTTATGGGGATACAAAGTGAATAAAGTAAATTAGTAAAAGTTTAAAAAAAAAAAATATTTAATACAAAAAAATAAATAAATAAAAAAAAAATTCTTGGTCACACACACAAAAGGTGGAACTTCATTAAGATTTTTTTTTTTTTTTGTTTTTTTGACAGGAAAAGTTTGAACATGTTCCTCCCCTCTCCTCCTTTTTGTTCTCCTCCTCCTCCTCCTCTTCTTCCCTGCCTTCCTTGCTCAGTGTAAATTTACAAACATTGCACTTGAATGGATGCAATTCTGATTCTGCAAAGCATTGCCAAAAGGACCCCTGCAACCTCACTTCTAAACCTTGAACCCCAAATGCATTCTAGCTATTTTTTTCTTGCACTGGTGATTAAGTAATGCAACTCATTTTCTGGGGGTAGGGTAGATACCCAGACATGGTGAATTCTCATCTACCCCCTCCCTTTCCCCATGCTTATGTCCTTTAGCACCTTGGGGAGCACATTGACAGAGGTTCTCCACCCATTCAAACCACAATCATACATGTTAGTTGCCAGTATGAGACCTTGACTAAAAATAATTGGCTTCATTCTCAGGTGACAATGTCATAAGTACAGCCAGGCTAATAAGTGACATATCAAGGTGCTCAGGTGGGTATTCTGTGTACAGTGCCAGTACACAGGCTCAGACCCAGGAGCTCAGTGGAGCCAAGCCTTCCCTATTTGAGTTCGGCTCACTTCCTTGTTGAAGCCACCTATGGCTAAAAAAAAAGAAGTTTGTGGGATTGGGAGTGTAGCTCAGTTGATAAGAGGTGGAGCAGAAAGATCAGAAATTCAAGGTCATCTTATAGCTGTTTAGTTTAAGCCAGGCTGGGCTACAGGGGACCCTAACCAAATAATAATAATAGTAATAACTACAACACGTTTCAGCTAAGAACATTAATTGGCGGTCATTGTTCCAAGCCAGAGCTAACCTCAGGTCACTGACCTTCCTCATAGAGATAGAAAGGAGGCAACAAGGTCGAGCCCAGCAAGATTTTCTGCACACAGACCCCTCTCCAACAGAGCCTTCCTAGCCAAATATGTGGAAATATGTGTTCCCATTAATGACCAGAGGTGCCCCAGCTTGTAGTGTTGGGAGTATGGGGAAGGCAAAGTCACAATGGAGCACAGCTGTTTGATCACCAGCCCACTGAGACCATCACAAGCAAACAAAATCACAAAAGTACAACAAAGGAAAAAATGTACTGGGCATAATGCGCTCAAAGAGACTGGAAGAAGAAAATACCAAAACTCAGAACAGTGGCCTGTCTCTCTATGGGCCCTCTATCCTGTTCCATTAGTGGTGACCTACCCCCAAATCAGGCTCCACCCAACTACACCCGAGTTTGGAATGGTGACCTGCATTCAACCAGACCAGAGAATGGAGCAGCAACATATCTGTTGATTTCTACCAGACCAGAGTCCAAAGCACCAGCCAAACTCTGCCAGACCAGAGACCACAGCAGCAGGAAATCTCTGCCAGATCAAAGGCCAGAGAAGTGGCCAAACTCTGCCAGACCCAAGGCCAGAGTAGTAGCTAAGTTCTGCTAGACCAGAGACCAGAGAACATTGGCAGAGGTGCCAAGCCTGGGGCTCCACATACTGTATCCATCCTTTGGCACCTCTTTGCCACTCTCACTGGAGCCTGTGGAGCATGGCTTAAGCCTCCCTGAAATGGGAAAGAATCAGGTCTAGGGGGATAGAAGAATTCTGTCCCATGTCCTCAGTCAGTCCCAGAGCAAAAAAAATGGCAGTGAGAGTCAAAACAGTTAAACAAGACACAGACTGCTAGATCCCATTGCTTGTGCAGCAGAAAAATACACAGAGCGAGACAGCACATCCCACCACTCCTGCAGTGGAAAAAATGAAAGTATGATATCAGTGAATCTTTGATGCAGCAGCTACCTGCATTGTCCTTGTCCAAAGATCCAGAGATCACAGAAAACTGGGTACACTACCACCCTTTACAGATAGAGGCACATTCATCCTCTCTGAGGTCCAGAGATCACAGAAATCTCAGTGCTCAACTCCTCTTACAGATTTGCCCCTTCGAGGGGGGTCTGGAAAGTCTTCCAGGCACCCTCTGCCCCTCAGCTGTCTAAAGCATCAGCTCTAACCTTTCTGACCACACAGATTACACATTTTGCCCCAAGGCCCTAAATGGGAAACTAGAGAAACACAGAGAAAGACACAGACAGACACAGAGTGCTCCTCACTTACTGGGTATTGTTCAGCAACATGTGCCTGGGAGACTTGGGGATCCAATATGAGAACCCATATGTTATGGCCAGATCTTAGGGTCACCAAAGATCACCAGGAGCCAGACCACATATGCAAGAGCAAAGAGTTTTATTTGGGTTTAAGCTGGGTCTCTCCATCATCACCAACATAGTGGATCAGAGAGGAGAGCCCTGAGCATCTACATGGCAGGGTTTTGACTGGGGTTTTAGGGAGGACCAGGAAGTTCCAGTTTAACAGTTACAGGATTGGGTGACATTCAGCGAGGGCAAGCTTTTTACAAAGCTAACATAACTAACATTGAGCGAGGTATCTCTTGGCCTCAGGAATGTTATGTATTTTCTGTGTCATTGAATATCCTACTACAAGGTTGGTGGGTTGCTCAGGACAAATGCCCCCCTTTGAGATAAGATACATCCTTGTGGTTATCCTCAGACTGTTCCTTGGGTAGGGAATCTTATGACCTTGTTTTTGGAAATGGTGACCCATGGCCTAGTTCCTGCTGGCCTTATGGTAGAGTCACTATTCTGTGACTCTTTTCTAGTCATAGTTCCTGGTGATCTTTGGGGGTGTCAGGTAGGTTCTCTAAGTTCTAAATGATCCATTTGGGTTTTGGGGGGGTTGTAAATGATAAGTCCCGTGTCAGAGAGCACTCCAATATCAAGCTGTCATATAGAAGATTATAACTGATGATGTAAAGGATTTCCTATTGCTGAGAAAGTAGTGGCACCAGTTACAATTTAGCTGAGGGAAAACTGCCTGTAAAACAATCCACTTATAAGTAGTCTGCTAACCAGGCCTGTTAGAGAATAGGATCCTGAGATACCCATGTTTGCTCACCAGGATTGTCTAGAAATGTGCCAGGGTGATGTCTTTTTAATTTGTAAGTTCCCAACATTTATTTATTAATTCATGAATGCAAATGAAAGCAGACAAAATTTGTGGGTGTACAATTTGGGTCAGGTACCTTGATCTAGTAAATATTGAATTTCAAATTAAGGGACTGTCCTATGTCTATATGTACAATCCTCATTGACACAGTACTGTCAGTTCAGATTTGAGATACAGGTTATGGGCAGGTTATGTGTCTGTCAGGTTACAGATTTCAGCAGCTAATATTCTACACAGGGACAACATCAAACAGTATCTTATTAATGGCTTTCCCTCTACAAGAAAATGGCCTGTGTTTTTCAAAGTCATTATGCCTTATTTTTCAACTAAGAGTTTAAGAGCACTGGCTGCTCTTCCAGAGGTCACAAGTTCAATTCCCAGCAATCACATGGGGCATAACCATCTATAAATAAATAAATAAATAAATAAATAAATAAATAATTTTTTTAAAGTCAGTTGTTGGTATTATTAAATTTTATTTTGTTGATGCATCACTGTTCTAGTCTCTTATTAGTTAATATTCTCTGATAATCCCCAGTCATTAAGAATTTCATTCCTCTTTCTCTAGTGGTTTGATATTCATTTTTGTTTAAAGCAATGTCTCCTGTAGATCATCCTTTCACATGTTAAGTAACTGAGAATTTCTTTGAGCACTGAATGCTGCCCCTACTGCCCAGTGCCTAGAACATTGTCCTGCATCTCATTTTAGGTAAACCCTGACTGGTTAGTGTGATGTAAAAGAGACCAGTAAATGAATATCCACTGAGCACTCTGATATTTTTTGGAGGTTAGCAATTACAAATAAAGAGGGAACTGTGTAAGAATTGAGTTCACTGACCTACCTTGAAGCTGGTTTTATCACAACACAGAAAGGGAAGGGGAGGAGGGAAGATATTAATGAGTCAGGTAATAAATTTTAGACCTTCAATAAAAGTAAAAACTGTACATTTGTGGGGAGTCATACACAAAGGGAATCAAGAATATGGATTAGTTGCTGAACTTGTTTCTGGGAAGCAAATTTCTATAGTTGCACGAATTCAAACAACACAGAAATTCTGGATAAACTGCTGTGGTAGAGACTTACAGGCATGTTTTCCCTCCCCCCATTTGAAAGTGCACAACCTGAGAAAAAAAGTTGTGAGTAATACTTCTTTGAAGTCTTTGAAGAATATTGGACCATAAGGCCATTTTCAACTTTTAAAAATAATTTTAAGGTTATAATGAAATCATTTTAACCTTTTCATTCCTCTCTACTCTTAATGCTGGGATGAATGGTTAAGGTGCCTATGTAACAATCAAAGCAGACGTGGCTGTCAGGTTCTCCCAGCATCCCTTAGTCCTTTCCAGTAACAAGTTATGGGTGTCATATCCAGGTCTCTAGCTCAGAAGCTGAGCTTCCCTCCTCCCAGCTGTCCTTCCTTATGTATTCCAACCATTTTGGTTATCTGGTCTTTTTCATTTACTATTTACCTTCCTGGCCTTTTGTTCTGGGTCTCTATTTCCCTCTCTCCTCTGTTCTCACATGGCCCAAGGTCATGTCAACTCTAGACTGTTCCAGATGTTCCTGTGTCTGACTATGTTCTCTCCTCTATCTGTATTAAACTTTCTACTCCAACATACTTAGGAACAGCCACATCCTTTTTGTTTTATTTATCATTTTTATTTAGCTCCCATTAGCTACTCCTTGTTTTCAAATTCATGGCCATTTGTTTCTTTAATGGTTTTTACTTTTAGGCTTTGACTGAAGGTTGGCTGAAGGACTTCCCAACTATGAGGTAGAGATGACTGCACTGGACACTGATCATGTAATGGGATGTGCAACATACATGACCTGTATCTTGGAAGATGAGCAGGTGCCCTGAGAAAGTGGAAGATTGTATTTTAAAACATTTCCAAGATGAGGATGTTGCAGGATATTTGATACCAGTGTGAGCCCTTAGATTGTGAAAAGTAAAAACCTGTGCTATGTTTGTTGTGGGTGAGCCCTAATACAAACCTTAATTCCAAGAACTTTCTGTTTATTGTAAACAGGTGATTATGGTATGTTTCTGTCATCCTTAGAACATAACTTTAATTCAAAAGCTCTCTGTGCACAGGATTAAATAATGTTAACCGTAGGTCAAGAGGCAAAGCAAGAAGCCAGCTGACAGGGATTAAAGAGTAAGTGGAACTTTCAGCTGAAATGTATTTAAGACAGAGTGTAAAAGTGGAAATTTTAGCTTGGTAGATTTTGGGCTTTTTGAGCTTTGAGCTAGAAAGACTTTGGCCTTGGGTTCCTTTTGCCTATCCCCCCTGAGCTTTTTCTCTTGGAGGTGAGGTGAGTAGCAGGGTCAGATGGGTGCTTTTTTTGCCTCTCTGAGCTAGCAGGTTTTAAAAT
>JAEOAE010003258.1:0-54299 GCA_036365155.1 Meriones psammophilus | reverse complement strand
TCAATAAATTGGACCTCATGAAACTGAGAAGCTTCTGTAAAGCAAAGGAGACCATCACCAAAACAAAGCGACTGCCTACAGAATGGGAAAGAATCTTCACCAACCCTTTATCTGACAGAGGACTCACATCCAGTATATACATACAGAACTAAAGAAGCTGAAAAGCAGCAAACCAAGTAATCCACTTAAAAAATGGGGAACAGAGCTAAACAGAGAATTCTCTGTAGAGGAATACCGAATGGCAGAGAAGCACTTAAAGAAATGCTCAACCTCACTAGCCATTAGGAAAATGCAAATCAAAACAACCCTGAGATTTCACCTTAAACCCATGAGAATGGCCAAGATCAAAAACTCAAGTGACAACACATGCTGGAGAGGTTGAGGAGAAAGGGGAACCCTTCTCCACTGATGGTGGAAATGTAAACTTGTACAACCACTCTGGAAATCAATCTGGCACTTTCTCAGACAACTAGGAATAGCACTTCCCCATAATCCAGCCATACCACTCCTAGGCATATATCCAAAAGAGGCTCAAGTACACAAAAAGGACATTTGCTCCACCATGTTTGTAGCAGCTTTATTTGTAATAGCCAGAAGCTGGAAACAACCCAGATGACCCTCAACTGAAGAATGGATGTAGAAATTTTGGTACATCTACACAATTGAATATTACTCAGCAATGAAAAATAAGGAAATCATGAAATTTGCAGGTAAATGGTGGGAACTGGAAAGGATCATCCTGAGTGAGTTGTCCCAGAAGCAAAAAGACACACATGGTATATACTCACTCATATAGACATACAACATAGGACAAACCCACCATAACCTGTGCATCTAAAGAAACTAAGCAAGAGAGAGGACCCTAACTAAAATGTCCAATCCCCATCCGGAAAGGCAAAGAGGATGGACATCAGAAGAAGAAGAAAACAGGAAACAACCTAGGAACCTACCACAGAGGGCCTCTGAAAGCCTCTGCCCTACAGACTATCAAAGCAGATGCTGAGCCTGATGGGCAACTGTTGGGCAGAGTGAATGGAATTTTATGTAAGAACTGGGAAATAGTAAGAGCTGGAGAGGACAGGGTCTCCACAAGGAGAGCAACAGAATAAGAAAATTGGAACACAAGGAATTTCCCAGAGACTCATACTCCAACCAAGTTCTATTCTTGGAGATAACCCAGAACCCCTGCACAGATGTAGCCCAGGGCAGTTCAGAGTCCAATTGGTTTACATAGTATTGTGAAGAGGGACTGCCTCTGACATAATCTGATTGGCTTGCTCTTTGATCACCTTCCCCTGAGGGGGAGCAGCCTTACCAGGCCATAGTAGAGGACAATGCCGCCAATTTTGATGTGAACTGATGGACTAAGATCAGAAAGGAGAGGAGAACCTCCCCTATCAGTGGACTTGGGGAGTGTCATGCATGCAGAGGGAGGAGGGAGGGTGGGTTTGGGAGGGGAGGAGGGAGGAGCTTATAGGGGGATGCAGAATGAATAAAGTATAATTTAGGAAAAATTAAAAAAAGGGAAAAAATAATTTAAGAACCTTAAATGACTTTCAAAAGTGGAGGAAAACATGGAGTTAGTCAATTTACATGGAGCACGTCTTGTCCCTGGGGGCAATGGTCTCCTGAACCTACTCAGACCTCGGACACCACCACTGCTAGTTCTAGAACTGATGCAAGATGTTCCAACGAGGGGGTTAAGGATTCTCATAATATTTCCTATAAGCCCACCTCTGTTTGTTTATATCCCCCATTTTTATTCATTATTAGCCAGATAGAGCCAAGTAATTGTGGTATGATACTTGCTTTTTTGGCCAATGCTGGAATGCTAGTGAATTTAGGTATGCCCTGGTTACTCGCATGCCTCACTGGGTGCCTGTGCCCGTTGATGCCCCTCACGCTATGACTCTCTTCAGACAGAAAAGGGATCTTGGAACTACAGCCGCCACTGTTACTGCCATCTCATTGGCGGCTGTTGGAGCTACCACTGTGGCATTATCCATGAGTCATACTGTGCAGACTGCTCAGACCCTGAGTAATCTTTTAGCCAATGTAGCTCATGCCTTAGATGTACAAAAAGGAATTAATGCTCAACTAAAAGGAGGCTTGATGGTGTTCAATCAGAGGATTGACCTCGTGCAGGAGCAAATTGATACCCTATGGCAAATCGCTCAACTTGGCTGTCAATGAAAGTATGCTGGACTTTGTGTCACTAGCATACAACATGAGAATTTTTCTTGTGCTGCAAATCTGTCTAAACAATTGTCTAGCTATATTTTAGGTAATTTGACTGGAGAATTCGATACTATGATGGGGCAGCTGAGAGTGGCCATTATCACAGTAAATTCTACCAGAGTGGACGCAGGACTAGCCACAGGATTATCACCATGGATTGCTGCAGCCATGAATCATCTGAAGGAATGGGCGGGCATGGGAGCGTTAGCAGGCCTTCTGGTGTTGGTCTCCTTGGTTTGCCTGTGGTGTATATGCAAGATTAGAGTCTCACAACAGCGTAATACAGCCATGATCATTCAGGCCTTTACAGCCATTGAAGCAGGACAGTCTCCCCAAGCATGGTTGGCTACCATAAAAAGCTAAAATGTTATGCTCAGTATGCGAGGCTAAGCATTGCACTCAGGGTCAGCCACTTTCAACCCAGAGAAGAGCATGTCTGATTGCATGCGGGTTGATGCCCCAGGTCCCGCCTCTGAGAAAAAGGTATTGGACGGGTCTGATGCTCTTTGGGTGGATGACACCTAAATGAACATCGGTACAAAGTCCCAATTTATTTCTAATATCAGAGAGCAGACCTCTACTCTTGCCTGATGTGTCTAAAACAAAAAGGGGGAACTGTAGAGAGCTGCGTAATGCCGAGCCCTAAAGATGGAGCTGGTTTCCACCTTCCACCTTCCCGATGGTGAGTGCTCTCTGTCACAAAAAAAAAAAAAAAAAAAAAAACTCCACATTTAGCTAAGGTTGAGGATCTGGCTTGCTTCCATGTATGTGGACCTATCTGCATTGCCCATGTGGCACGCTGGGGTTGGCTACCCAGAGGCTATTTAAGCTGTGGGCTGGCTTTCCCTAGGGTCAGATGATTGTTCAAGGTTCCTGAATAAACTGCATTGAAAAAACAAAAACAAAAACAAATACAAATAAAGCTGCTATGAACATAAAAACAAAAAGAAGCTAATCAAGAAGGAGGACCCTGGGTAAGAGGACCCTCACTCAGAAAGACAAACAAGATGGACATTGGAAGAGGGAGAAAACAGGAAACAGGATAGGAACCTACCACAGAAGGCCTCTTAAAGATTCTACCTAGCAGTATATCAAAGCAGATGCTGAGACTCATAGTTAAATTTTGGGTAAAGTTCAGGGAATCTTATTAAAGAAGGCAGAGATAGTAACACCTGGAGAGGACAGAAGCTCCACAAGGAGAGCAACAGAACCAAAATATCTGGGCACAGGGGCCTTTTCTGAGACTTATACTGTAATCAAGGTCCATTCATGTATATAACTTAGAACCCCTGCTCAGATGTAACCCATAGCAGCTCAGCACCCAAGTGGGTACCCTAGAAAGGGGAACAGGGTCTGTCTCTGACATGAAATCAGTGGCTGGTTCTTTGGGGGAAGCAGCCTTACAAGGCCACAGAGGAGGACAATGCAGCTAGTCCTGATGAGACCTGATAAACTAGGGTCAGATGGAAATGAAGGAGGAACTCTCCAATCAGTGGACTTGGAAGGGGCATGGGAGGAGATGAGGGAAAGAGGGTGGGATTTTTAGGGAATGAGGGAGGGGACTACAACTAGGATACTATGTGTATAAGCTGTGATTAATATAAAAATAAAAATTAACAAAAGGCTTTCACAATTCTAAGGATTTATTCCCAGTACTTACATAGTAGTTCACAACTTTTGATAGGTATATTTTCAGTAATTCCTTACCTATTTCTGGCCTCTGCAGGCAATAGATAACCATGTCATACAAAAAACACATGTGGGAATAGACAAAACATATCTAAAATAGTAAAACTTTTAAATGTTGAAAGATTGCTATGACTTGCCCCATTTTGAACACTGTGAACACTTCTAGTGAAATACCAAAGGTAGTTTGAAAAAAAAAATGTTGCAAACAAACTAACTCAGGGTGTGAAAATTCCAATGAAGAAGTTTCTTAACTAATAATTAACCAATTTTAAATACATGAAAACCCCTGGTAATGTCATCTCCACAAATTTCACATCCCATGTACATGACACCATGTAAAAAAGAAGTGGAAGAAATTTCAAAGAATCCAAAAGCATGACTATAAGTATGGTCAAAATACTTAAAAACACAAAGACAAAGAAAACTATATAAGGAGATCAATCCATGACATAAATATAGCTTGAACTTTTCAAGAAAACTCAAAATGAAACAATGCTAAAAAAGAAAACCCAATGAAATAATTACAAACTTCAGTGTAAATCCACACTAACAAAAAGGATCATTTTGAAAATAGAGTTGAGGAAAGAAGGCTAAATAGAGGAATTGTAACACTCAATAACAGAAAATGAGAAACTTTTTTTTTAACAAGAAATGTTTCTTGCCTCATGGCCTTAGAGGTCAGAAGTAATACATCAGTGTGATATAAGAGCAGTTTGCTTTATTTTTAACTTATTTTTCTTCCTTTAATTCATTTTTTATTAATTACAATTTATTCACTTTTTAACTTTTTATTTTTATATTAATTACAGTTTACCCATTTTGTATCCCAGCTGTAGTCCCCCCATTCATTTCCTCCCAATCCTACCCTCCCTCATCTCCAGCCATGCCCCTCTCCAAATCCACTAATAGGGGAGGCCCTCCTCTCCTTCCATCTGGCCCTAGATTATCAGGATTGGCTGCATTGTCCTCCTCTGTGCCCAGGCAAGGCTGCTCCCCTACCCCAGGTTGGGGATGAGCAAAGAGGTAGCTCTCAGAGACAGTCCCTGTTCCCCTTATAGGTAATAAACTTGGATACTGAGCAGCCATGGGCTACATTTGAACAGGGGTTCTAGGATATCTCCATTCATGGTCCTTGGTGGGAGTGTCAGTCTCAGAAAAGACCCCTGTGCCAAGATATTTTGGTTCTGTTGCTCTACTTGAGGAGTTCCTTTCCCCTCCAGGTCTTACCATCTCTACCTTCTTTCATAAGATTCCCTGCACTCTGCCCAAATTTGGCTATGAGTTTCAATATCTGCCTCAATACCGTGCAGGATAGAGTCTTTCAGAGGCCTTATGTGGTAGGGTCCTGTCCTGTTTCCTCTAATGCCCATCCCATTTGTCTTTCTGAGTGAGGATTGATCATCTTAGCCAGGGTCCTCTTTCTTGCTTAGCTTCTTTAGATGTACACATTTTAGTATGTTTATCCTATATTATATGAGTAATATCCACTTATAAGTGAGTATATATTGTGTGTATCTTTCTGCTTCTGGGATATCTCAGGATGATCTTTTCTAGATACCACCATTTAGCTTAAAATTTCATGATTTCCTTGTTTTTAATTGCTGAGTAGTATTCCATTGTATAAGTGAACCACATTTTCCATATCCATTCCTCCTTTGAGGGGCATCTGGGTTGTTTCCAGGTTCTGGCTATTACAAATAAAGCTGCTACAAACACGGTTGAGTAAATGTCTTTGTGTACTTGAGCATCTTTTGGATATATGCTAGGAGTGGTATAGCTGGATCTTGAGGAAGCACTATTCCTAATTGTCTGAGAAAAGGCCAGATTGATTTCCAAAGTGGTTGTAAATGTTTACATTCTCACCAGCAATGGAGAAGGGTTCCCCTTTCTCCACATCCTCTCCAGCATATATTGTCATTTGAGATTTTTATCTTAGCCATTCTGATGGGTGTAATGTGAAATCTCTGGGTCGTTTTGATTTGCGTTTCCCTGATGAGTAAGGATGTTGCATAAGGATGTTGAGTGTTTCTCTGCAATTCGGTATTCCTCAATTAAGAATTCTCTGTTTAGCTTTGCATCCAATTTTTAAATCAGATTACTTGACTTGTTGTTTTTTAACTCCTTGAGTTCTTTATATATTCATGATATTAGCCCTCTGTCAGATCTATGGTAGGTGAAAATCCTTTCCCAGTCTGTAAGCTGTCGTTTTGTTCTGGCAATATTGTCCTTTGCTTTACAGAAGCTTTTCAGTTTCATGAGGTCGCATCTAAGAAATGTTAAGCTTGGAGCCTGTGCTGTTGTTGTTCTGTTCAGGAAGTTGTAATTTATTCACATTTTAACCCAACTGGAGCACCTGTGCTTGTTCCCTCCCAATCCCACCTTTCCTCCCTCTTCTACTCCCATGCCACTCCCCTATTCCACTGGTAGGGGCAGTATTCTCCCCCTCCCTCTAATCCTAGGCAATTACGTATCATCAAAACTGTCTGTATTGTTTTCCTCTGTGGCCTGGTAAGGATTCTCCTCTCTCAGGGGGAAGTGATAGAAGAACCAGCCACTGAGTTCATGTCAGAAACAGCCCTGGTTCCCCTTACTAGAGTACCTACTTGGAGACTGAGCTGCCATGTGTTACATATGTGCATGGGTTCTAGGTTATCTCCATGCATGGTCCTTGGTTAGATTATCAGTCTCAGAGATGACCCTTGTGCCCAGAATTTTTGGTTCTGTTGCTCTCCTTGTGGAGCTCCTATTCCCTCCAGGGCTTTCTAACTCCCCCTTCTTTCATAAGATTCCCTGCACTTTGCCCAAAGGTTGACTATGGGTCTCAGCATCTGCTTTTATACCCAGGAGATATTAAAGATCTCCCATGCTCATGGATTGGTAGGATTAACATAGTAAAAATGGCCATCCTGTCAAAAGCAATCTACAGATTCAATGCAATTCCCATCAAAATACCAGCACAATTCTTTACAGAACTTGAAAGAACAATTCTCAATTTCATGTGGAAAAACAAAACAAACAAACCAAAAAACAGATTTGCTAAAATAATCCTGTACAGCAACAGATCATTTGGAGGTATCTCCTTGCCTGATCTCAAGCTGTATACTACAGAGCAGAATTAATAAAAACTGCATTGTACTGGCATAGAAACAAAATGGTGGATCAATATAATTGAATAGAAGACCCAGAAAGAAACCCACACACATACATATATGTGATTTTTGAGAAAGAAGTCAAAACCACACAATGGAGGAAAGACAGTATCTTAAACAAATGGTACTGCACCAACTGGATGTCTACACTAAATGCAAGTAGATCCATATTTATCACCCTGCACAAAAGTAAAGTCCAAGTGTATCAAAGACCTCAACAATAAACCAGACACACTATACCAGAAAAAGTGTTACCAGAAAAAGTGGGGAAAATCCTTGAATTTATTGGCACAGGATACAACTTCCTGAACAGAAGAGCAACTACATAGATTCTGTGATCAAAAATCAATAAATGGGACCTCATGAAACTTAAAAGTTTCTACAAAGCAAAGGACAGTGTCATCAGAACAAAATCACAGTCTACAGATTGGGAAAGGATCTTCTCCAACCCTATATCTGAAGACGCTGGGTAAGATGAACAATCTTAATTCAGAAAGGCAAACGGATAGTCATTAGAAGAGGGAGAAAACAAGTAACAGGACAGGGGCCTACCACAGAGGTCCTCTGAAATACTGTACCCAGCAGGATATCAGAGTAGATGCTGAAAATGTGAAATTTAAAAGCACATATGAATGGAGCTTAAGAGAGTTTGGCATACAGAGAAAATACCTAATCCCTAAGTTATGATTACAAAAAGAGGAGAAGAAAATATCAGCCAAGGCATAGAAATTCTCTTCAGTAAAAGTACTGAAGAAAATTTCCAAAAGCTAATAAAACTGATGCCTAAGAAGTTATGAGTGAATTACATAATGCCAATTACACAAGACTAGAAAATAAATTATCCAGAATCTATTATGGGGATCTATTCTGTGAAGGCAGTTCCTTAGGCAAGTGGGCTTTCTAAAAGGTGATTTGGCATTTTGCATCTGTACTGTGATGCAGCCCCAGAAATGCTTCTAGCCTCTGACATGATGTCAAGAGCCATTTATTTAGGGAAGTTCAGAAGGTGTGAGAGTTCTCTGAAAAGTAATCTGGTATTATGCTAGGTCTGTACCATGAGTCACCCCAAAATTTAGTCCAACCTCTGACAACCCAATCAATTTTTGCACTGCTGCATCTCTAAAATATGTTATGGTGTGAGTTGTCACTTACTGGGTATTTACCCATTCTGATTGGAAAAAAAAAAAAAAAAAACTTCCTAAATATTGTTATTGAAGATTCACTGGTGGATTAGTTCTTGATTATGGAATTCCTGATTTGATTCAAACAATTTTAAAGTTATATTGCTTTAGAACTTCCAAATCAATTTTAGCAAGTTTATGACTGCAATAAATACCTTTGTGCACTATGCAATAGATATGAGGCATATCTGTGACCTCAGATAGCCTTTACTCCAGATGATACCATGATTTCTGGTATACAACATAAATATAGGTATGTTGGTTTATACTTTCCATAAACCCCAAATATAATGGGGCTACCATGAAATGTCTAAAATAAGAACAAATAGTAAGGTCTTGAAATACAATCTATATTGTTGTAATTCCTCATACCTTGTCAAGTAAAAACAAAATCTATTGTCATTTTAAATTAATTTTGTTTGTTAGAATGAAAGACAGAAAAAATTATTGTCCTGAACTCATTGTAAAATAGAGATAGCTGAAAATGTGTAGCCAGGTCAGTCGTAATTGAGAAGAAATATTCTTGTAACTTTTAGACCTTTTTCACCCTTTGTCATTCTTTTTTTTTTTTTAATTTTATTTTTCTTTTTAGTTACATTTTGTTAACTCTGTGTCCCAGCTGTATCCCGCTCTCTCATTCCCTCCCCAACCCCACACTCCCTCCCAGGTCTCCTCCCTGCCCCTTTCCAAGTCCACTGATAGGGGAGGACCTCCTCCCCTTTCATTTGACCCTGTTTTTATCAGGTATCTTCAGGGCTGGCTGCAAAGTCCTCCTCTGTGGCCTAACAGGACTGCTCCTCCCCTGGGGGGGAGTCAAGGATCCTGACCTTGAGATGCTGTTATAAATAGCCCTTGTTCCCCTTACTTTGGAAAACTACTTGGTTACTGAGCTAACACGGGCCACATCTGAGCAGAAGTTCTAGGTTATATCCATAGATGGTCCTTGGTTGAGTGTCAGTCTCAGAAAAGACCCTGTGCCCGGATATATTTGGTCCTTGTAGAGCTCCTATTCTTTCCATATCATACTAACTCCCCTTCTTTCATATGATTCCCTGCACTCTGCCAAGGGTTTGGTTATGAGTCTTAGTGTCTGCTTTGAAACACTGCTAGGTAGAGTCTTTCAGATGCCTTTTGCGGTAGACTCCTGTCATACGTTCAATGCACATCCCATTTGTCTTTCTAAATGAGGACTGATCCTCTTCTCCAAACTGTACTACAGAGCATTAGTAATAAAAACTGCAAGATACTGGCGTAAAAACAGAGAGGTTGATCAATTGAATTAAACTGAACACCCCCAAAAATAAACCCACACACCTACAGACACTTGATATTTGATAAAGAAGACAAAGCTATAAAGTGGTCGTAGTGGTGAGGGAACTTCAACAAATGGTGTGGGGCTAACTGGTTGTCTGCATGTGGAAGAATGCAAATATTTATGCTGAATAAAACTCAAATCTAAGCAGATAAAATGCCTGAACAAACAATGAGATACACTAAGTCTAGCAGAAGAGAAAGCAGAAATATCCTTGACCACATCAGTGCAAGAGACAAGCTTCTGAACAGAACACTAACATCTCAGGCTCTAAAATAAGCAATTAATAAAGGGGTGCTCATGCAATGGAAAAGCTGCATGTCAAAGGACACTGTCAAGAAGACAAAATGGCATCAGACAGAATTGGAAAAGATATTCACCAACTCTACTTCTGACAAAGGGCTAATAAAAAAATACATAATAAAGAACTCAAGAAATTAAACACCATCAAACCAAATAAGCCAATTAAAAATTGGGTACAGAACAAAATGCAAAATATTCATCAGGAATCTCTAATGGCTGAGAAGCAGTGATATTCCATCTTACACCTGTCAGAACCTACAATCAGGAACTCAAGAGACAGTGCATGCTGGCAAAGATGTGGAAGAAGGGGAACACTCCTCTGTTGCTGGTGGGGATGCACAGTTGTACAACTACTGTGGAAATCAGTCTGGTGGTTTCTCAGCAAACTGAAATACTCTTACCACAAGACCTAACAATCCCACTCCAAAAGACTCTTGTTCAACTATGTCTATAACAGCTTTACTTATAAAGCTGTTACTATATATCTGGAAACAACCTAGATGTCCCTCAACCACAGGATGAATACATAAAATGTGGTACTTTTAGACTCAGGTAGTAAAACTACTCAGGTATTAAAAACAAAACATGAGACAAGATTGGACATGTTCAGGGTGGTAGGCAGAAGGCTCTTGGAGGTCTATGGGGTGATCCTAGCTGAGACTCTTAGCATTAGGGATATGCAGCTTGAAGTGGCTACCTCTTATAGCCGGCTATGACTTCCAGTGCAGGGATAGGGACAACAACATACACACAGATGATAGAGATTATAGAAATGGGTGTGCATTTATGCCAGAAATACCTTAGCTCAAAAAGTAATGCTGCTCAAAAAATAATGGAAATGGGGCATGTAAAAAAGACACAGAAGGGGATGGAGAGATGGCTCAGAGGTTAAGAGCACTGGCTGCTCTTCCAAGTGTTCTGAGTTCAATTCCCAGCAAGCAAATGGTGGCTCACAACCATCTATAATGAGATCTGGTGCCCTCTTCTAGCCTTCAGGCATACATGCAGGCAGAAGAATATTGTATAAATAATAAAAAATTCTTATAAAAAGACACAGAAGCCAGATATATAAGCTTTTGTTGGTCAAATAACAAAACAATTTAAACATCAAAATAATCTGAATATCTATGTCCTCCTAGAATTCCTATGTTGAAGTCCTAAGACCCAAAGTAACAGAACTGCATGAGATCTTTGGGAGGTACTCAGGTCTTGGAGGTGAAGTCTTTATAAATAGGTTCATAACCTTATTAAAGAGATCCTATAATACATTGCAGCCCTTTAAGCCACTGAGATTAAAGTGAGAACAGGACTGTAGACAAGCATGCCCCCAACTAGACTTTATATTTTTAACTTTAGACTTTCCAGAGGTTCCAACTGTGAAAAGTAAGGCATTTTGTTTATAAATCATTTGTCAGAGCAGCCCCAGAAGAGTAAAACAAACAATAACAGTACAGTCCACTACAGAAGACACATAAATCATAAATCCATATTGATGTAAGTGTATGGCAAATGTATTAACATTCTGATAAAGACCAAGACACAGAATTTCAAGGTACTTATAGGGGTGCAGGGTATTAATTCTCTAGTAGAAAAGCTTGCCAGACACTGAAAATGAAAGTATGCACCACCTGACAAGACACAGGGTACACCACTGTTGTGATACCCTTGCCCAAAGTACATATCAATCCATGAGAGCACAGAGAGCTAAGAGACAGTCTACAAAAATAACTAACCTGGGATATTAGCCATATAGTACAGGATAAACATGGTAGAACTGACAGACCCAAATCAACTAAGTGACTCAGAAGGATCAAGAGAGAATACTTGAATCTGACTAAGAAGGGGAAATAAAATAGACATCACAGACATGGGAAGTGGAGGGAGAGAGGAAATGGATGGGAGAGTGGAGTGGAGAGAGGAACAGGAGGGGGGATCAGCTGTGGGGAAAGTATAGATAGGGGTAAAATGGCTAGGAGAAAAGGGAAATTGGTGTTGGGGCATTTCTGAGACAAGATAAAGAACTGGAATTTTGGAGGGAACTGGGAACCTATGGGGATGATCCTGGCTGAGACTCTTAGCAGCAGGGATATTGAGACTGAAGTGGACACATCCTGTAGCCAGTGGAGGGAGGGGAACATCAATCAACTCACAAAACCCTTGACCCAAACTTGTCTGCCTACAAGACATTCAGGGATAAAAGATGGAACAGAGATTCAGGAAATGGCCAACCAATGACTGGAACAACTTGAGACCCAACTTCTGACACTATGCTATGCTTGCAGACAGGAGACTAGCATAACTGTCATCTGAGAGGCTTCATCCAGCAGCTAATGGAAATGGTTGCATAGGCCTACACCCAAAGAAACATTAGGGAGAACTTGGGGAGTCTTGTGGAAGAGTTAGAGGAAGGATTGAGAGAGTTGGAGGGGTAGGACACCACAATAAGACCTACATAGCCAGCTAATCCATGGGGCCTCATAGAGACTGAAAGTTATGTAGGACAGGTTCTTGATTGTATAAAACTGACAGTAAACCATTCAGAGTGGCAGGACATAAGGTCAGCAACTTGCTCTCAAAATGTCCAAAGTAAAACAGTAATTAACTGTGTACCATACTTGGTACTTTTTTCAAGTTTTTATTGTTTCAAAATTGTTATGGGGAAACTCGGAATGGTCTTTAACTTCAGCAGTTGGGATGCAGAGGAAGGCAGATCTCTGTATGTTCAAGGCCAGCCTCATCTACATAGGGAATTCCAGGACATCCAGGGCTCTGCAGAGAGAACTTGTCTAAATAAATAAATAAATAAATAGATAAATAAATAAATAAAATTGTTGTAGGGGGAAGAACAATGTTACTAAAAACTGAACAGCATTAAAAACAAAATTGATTCTCCACACTGGCAGTCTGATAAGACTATATCTGTAAGAGACAGACAATTGAACTGACATGTCATTATGGAGCAAGAAGATTCTCTAAATACAGCCCAATGTCTTCTTTTTTTAGTGTGTGTTTGGGTGTGTGTTTGTGTTCATGATGCAGGTAAAGCATGCATACACATACACATAGGAAGTTCAGAACACAACTGTATGCAATCACTTCTTGCCTTCTACCTTCTCATGAATTCAGGGATGGAACTTAGGTCTCCAGGCTTGCCCAGCAAGAGCCTTTGTCTGCTGAGCCATCTCACCGGTCTGCAAGCTATTCTCTTAAGTGACCTCAAATAGGCAGTAGGGAGAAAAAATGTGAAGGATCCCTTCTCTTAAACAAATTCTTAGGGATGAATAAATAATAAAAAATGATGAGAAGAACATTAGTACCCTAGTGCTAGCAATGACTAACAATCAGCAAAACACAACCTAAGCACCTCCTGAGACAAGGAGCTGTAGGGCTGGTAGATAAAATTCCTTGCAAGCATAGAACTGGAATTACCCTGAAATAAAAGAGCTTTCCCAGCTCTACAGTAAACTTGTAATTACATCCTGGTTATCTATACTTAGCAACACAAAGAGATACCAATAGGAAAATAAGCCTGTTTAAACCCTGTATACTCCTGGTTGTGCAAGTCCATCGAAGTATAAACAGCAATGTATCTGCCAAACTGTTCCTTATGAAGAATTCTCTGACGAATAAAGGGAACAATCAAATCACGTGAAAGCTAAGTGAGAGAGAGCACCTGCAGTGGCTGTCTTTAAGAGACATTTCATTCTGGAATGCCTGCACATAGGTCCTGAAAAAATATTCCTAGAAATGTGCATGGATCCTGTGGCCTTTCCAAGTACGTTTGTTCGCCCAGGATGCTCAAGCTCCCCCACCCCACTCACCCGAGGGCAGGCAGGAGGCAGCACTGGACTCTCTTCGCTTCCTTTCCGGGAGGACTGGTCCCAGCATCATTCTTCCTCAGGATGCAGGGCAAAAGTGTACCCCTAGAACTCCACACACTATGCTCTTGCCCTCCCAACCCCGGAGGCCAGAGGGCGCGGTCCCGTGTACCAGCAGCCTCCACAGAAGCTCTTGGCAGAACCTGGGCAGGCTCTCCCAATCCGCCCATCCCGCCAGTCCCTGGCTTCAAAATTGCAGGCTCTCCCCAAGACCGCTGTCCAGCGGGTCCCTCACACACGCCCACAGCCATCCAGGATCGGCAGCTCCACGATGGTCAGAGCTGCCAAAACCCGTGGATCCGCCGCTCCTCCACCGCGGAAGGCAATCCTCTCTCCTCCCCGCCTCCCAGCCGCGATGCCAGGTCCAGCACCACCTACCCACTGGATGGCTGCTGGGGCAGAGGCGGAGCCCAGAGGCGGAGGCGGGAGAAGAGCCCGCGGGTGGGGGCGGAGGCGGAGCCAGGAGCGGGGGAGGAAGGAGGCGGAGCCCGCGGTAGCAGAGGCAGAGCCTAGAGTTGGCGGGGGCGGAGCCCGGGGATGAAGGCGGAGCTCGGGGTGGGGACGGGGAGGGGCCCGAAAGCGGAGGGAGGCGGAAGGAGGTGAAGGCTGAGCCTGGCGGAGGAGGGAGGCGGGGTTCGGGGAAGCAGAGGCGGAGCCTAGTGAGAGCGGAGGTGGAGCCTAGGGGGGCGGAGCCTGGGGCGGAGACGTAGCCGGGGCGGAGGTGGAGCTCAGGCGGTGCCCGCCCCACACCCTTACGTGGCTTCTCCTGGTCTCAGCCTACCGCGATGAAGTAGTCCACTAGCCAAGCCACGACCGCCGCCACCGCGCCTGGGAAGAGGGTTCCCGTCGCCAACCCCCGCCGCCGCCGCCGCTGCCCACCAGGCCCAGGCGAGCTCGGCGTTTTCCCTTCAGCGTCTGTAGCCATAGCAATGGCGCTTCGGTCACACTTGACAATGGAGGCGCGCACTGCGCCTGCGCATCGCCTCGCGCCTGCCCTTCCCCCCGCCCCACCCGAGAGGTCTCGGCCTTAGGGTTCCTCGAAGGCTGCTCGGACACGCTGCTAGGGAAGTGGCCAGCCGGGCGCATTCTTGCCACCAAGGCTGAGCTCTTAGAGGCCGGGCCTCTGCTTCAACGACCCCCTCCCCTATTCTTTATTCTCCTGGAGCGGGGGTCTTTCATTCCGCCTTCTCTCTCCCTTTTGCTGTAGGAGGATAAGGGTGTGGAGGGGCGCGAGGTCACTTGCAAAGTTTGCTCTTTTCTGCTGCCTGCTTGCCACTGGCCGCGCTGCAGAGATTCTCCCCCACTCGGCTGGAAGCTTGGAATTTGCACCGCCAAGGCTTTCTGGCTGCACGTTTCCTGTTTATGTTGTGCAGATGGGGATTTTAGAAACATGCCACCGAGCTGCCGGGGGAGGAAAAGACTTGCGCAATCTTCAGAGGCGCCTATGGTTTCTGAGCCGCTTAGGCTTGGGACAGTTAGCTTAGGCTTTCCTCTGAGTGCCCAAGGGAGTTGGGTTCCACCTAGGAACAGGGCATCCCTGGGATCCTCCTGAAATGGTCCTGTCTGCTCTCCCCCCCGCCTCCTGCAGTCCCGCCCTCCTGACTTTCACTGCTTTATTGTCTCAAGGTTCTGGTAGCTGAAGTAGGGGTTAACTTCAAAGTTGTTTTACTGCAAAAGCAAAATCGAATAAATCCATGGAGCTCTTTGTCCTGTCTAGAGATTATCCAAGTCGATTGAGTTTATTTTTTATATTGTTATTTTTTTAATTTTTATTAATTACAATTTATTCACTTTGTATCCCCCCCTGTAACTCCCTCCCGTCTCCCCTCCCAATCCCACCCACTCTCCCCCTTCTCCACCCTCTCCACCAATTCCCCTCCCCCAGTCCACTGATAGGGGACGTTTTCCTCCCCTTCCTTCTGATCCTAGTCTATCAGGTCTCATCAGTACTGGCTGCATTGTCTTCCTCTGTGGTAAAGCTGCTCCCCCCTCAGGGGAAGGTGATCAAAGAGCAAGCCAATCAGTTCATTTCAAAGACAGTCCCTGTTCCCAAAATTTGCACTACTGATGTTTTCAAATTTGGCTGGCACAACACTTGGATGAGTTTACTAAGTTTTAGTAGTTGAAAATGTACCCAAATTAAGACTGAAGTTTTCAGAACCTGCCGGTTAGAAATTTTCTTTGTGAGGACATCATTCCCTGAGGGGTTTGATCCTTAACGTTGTATATAGTAGGTGCCAATGTGCTTAGTGCAACACATACACCCTCTGCCAATGACTAGCAGAAAGCTAGTGACTAGAGCTGTGAACTTAGAGTCATGAGCTCAGCTGCTCTGATTGACTAGTTTGCTTTTATGGGCCAGTATTTCCCTTCCTGATTCCGTGCTGGTGATTGAACTTATGGTCTCATACATGCTAGGAAAGTATTCTACCATTAAGCTATATTCCCAGTGACAGGGCAGACTTTTTCAGCAGGGGTCTGAGTGGATTGGGCTGAGCCATGCTGGAGGAATTGAAACTGAGGGGTGCTTTAACTCAAGACCTTCTTTTTCCTGATAGTCAGACTAAGGAGTCATCATACCTGAAGTGAGGAAGAGTAGGTTGGTTTGCAAAATAATTAAAGCAAACCAAACCGCCCACCACACCTCATATAGACATTTTCCCAGTCATGTCCCTGGGAGCTCTTCCTCCACCTTTTCAGTAAAGAGTAATCTCACTTCCCCCAGAGACAGCCCATTCCACGGCTTAACAGCCGAGTTAGAAAGTCCTTCCTCATGAAGTAAGAGTTTGGCCCTGTTCTCTGAAGCTACCGAAGGGGAGAGACACCATATGACTATATGTGATTTCTAAAAATTGTTATTGTGGGTTTTTTTTCCCTCAATTTTACCTATTTTTTGAAATTTGTACTGGACTGGAGAGATGACTGCTCAAGTAAGAGCACTGTGTTGCTCTTCCAAAGACCAGATTTGACTCCCAGCATTTTCTTGACAGTTCACAACCATCCATCCATAGCACCAGGTACATGGGATCATCCTCTGGTATCTTCCAGAAACAGACATGCATGTGGCACATGAACATGCAAAATCCATACATATAAAATAAAATATATTTTATACCTGGGATAAAATTTATATATCATAAAAGTAAATATACACTCCAGTGGCATTTAATATATCTCACAATTGGACAATGAATACATCTGTCAAGTTTCAAAACAATTTCTTCACTCACCCAAAATCCATTAAACAGACTCTATCATTTTAATCACTATGCCTTGGCAATAACCACTTGCTTTCTGGTTCTATGGATTTGCCTTCTTACTACAACTAGAATTAGTCTTGTTTGGTATATTGTTTCCTAGGTTTTTGTTTTTGCTTGTTGATTGGTTGTTTTTTTTTTTTTTTTTTTTGAGACAGGGTTCTCTGTGTAGCCTTGGTTGTCCTGGAACTCTGTTTGTAGACAAGGCTGGCCTTGAACTCTCAGAGATCTGCCTGCCTCTGCCTCCTGAGTACTGGGATTAAAGGCATGAGCCACCACACTACCACCTGGCTTGTTTCCTAGGTTTATCCCTGCTGTATCATTAGTACTGCCTTGTACTATTTAAGAGCATCAGTACTGCATTCTCCTTTATTGTTGAAAAAACCCTCCACTGTATGTACAAACCAGGCTTTGCTTATCCACTGGTGTTTTGGAGAATTGTTTCTCTCTAGCACCATGACCATGTATAGAAAGTATGTGAGTGGTGCTAAAGAGATGGTTCAGTGGTTAAGAACACTGGTTGCTCTTTCAGAGGTCCTGAGTTCAATTCCCAACACCTACATGGTGGCTCATAACCATTGGTACTGGAATCTGATGCCCTCTTCTGTCATGCAGATGTACATGCAGATAGAGTGCTCACATATATAAAATAAATAAATCTTAAAAGAAAAAAAGTATCTGAGTACCAATTTGCAATTCTCATGGTATATCCTTAGGAACAGCACTGCTGGACAGTAGTGAATTACATATGGTAATGATTTTACCTACCAGCACTGAACAAGGATTCTAACTTTATTTCTAATTTTATATCTTTGTCAACACTTGTTTTCTTGGTTCTTTTTCTTTTTAATATTATAGACATCTTAAGAGGTATGGATTGCTTGTTTGTTTGGGGTTTTTGTTGTTTTCGTTTAGTTTTTGTTTGCTTCTTTTTTTAAGACAGGGTTTCTCTGTAAAGCCCTGGATGTCCTGGAACTCACTCTGTAGACCAGATTGGTCTCAAACTGAGAGATCTGTCTGCCTCATACACCTGAGTGAGTGCTGGAATTAACAGAGTGCCCCACCACTGCCTGGTCCAATAAGTTTGAATTATTGACCTTTGCTCTTAAGATACGGTCTCACTAGAGACCTAACTAATCTGTAACCTAGTTTACTCTTGAACTCTGGATCATCCTGCCTAATTTTCACCACCAATACTGAGGTTAAAAGCATAGAATTAACCACCAGGCCTAGCTGAGTAGATGTCTTACTATCCTCCTGATTTATATTTCTTTAATGACTCATGGCGTTCAGCATTTTTTTTTCTGTGTATGTCTGCATTTCTAAATGTTCTTTGGAGAAATCTCTATTCAAGTCATTTGCCTAACCACACCCTTACCCTACCCTGCTGAGAGTCTAACCCTTGGCTTTCCCCAGGCTAGGCTAACTTTGTTGTACTGAGCCATACCCCTAGCCCAGCCCTGTTTGTTTTTGTTGTGTTTGTATACTCTAAAAACTAGATTTTTATCAAATATAAACTCTGCAGATGTTCTTTCTGTAGACTGTCATGTTTTCTTCTTGATATTGCAGTTTGTTTCACAAAAGTATTTTATTTTGATGAAGTCCAAACTTTTATTGGTTTTCTGTGATTTTTGTGCCATTTCTAAATATCCATTGTTGAATTTAACATCATGCATATTTTCTTCCATGTAAGCTACGCATAATTATAGCTCTTATATTTGGGCCTTTGATCCATTTTGATTTGACTTTGTAATGGTAGGGTTCTCATTTTACTTTTTTGTAAAGATCTATGTTTATTTTCTCTGTGTGTGTAACTCTGTGTGTATACATATGTATGTGTGTGCCTGTGATGACCAAAAGAGGGTTTTAGAGCCTCCAGAGCTAGAGTTAGAAGCAATTGTGAGCTACCCAGCATGGATACTAGGAACTGAACTCAGTTCTTTGAATGAACTAAGGCATCTATCCAGCCCCCATTTAGTCTTTAAATGTATATTGTTTCAAATCTATTTACAAATATTGATATTAACCTGAGATAATCATTATTTCTCCTACTATTACTAAACTGCATTCCCACCATGCAAGTTTATTTTAATTTCTTTTTTTTTCTTTATCAAAGTTGTTTTTCAAGCCTAGAATTGAGCACTACCTTCCTGAGTGTATTTATTCTATTAAGGTTTTAGATAGACTAATGAACCTTTAAATGGCTGTTTTGTAAATGAAGTTTTCCCATGACATAAGCTAAAGGCCTAAAGGTACTGTGTTCCTTTCTACACATGACCACATTAGCATCCACTGAAGCTGTACTTTGCTTTCTCACCCAACAACTGCCAGGCTGCTGAAACTGATAAGCCTGGAGAGGGAAGCCTGATTGCTGAGGTTGTGTGAAGGATATTACCTTTCACAAACAAGGGAAAGAACAGAACAAGTCCAGATTTGTTTTCCTGAGGGCTGAGAGCCACAAGAGAGGAAGGCAATACAGCACAGAGATGATTTACCAGCTGAGCTAAATTTCAAGGCCTTATATAGAAAACCTAAAGACAAAAAGTAGGCTATTGACCCTGTCTTAAAATTAAGTCTGTAAGCTGGGTGCAGTGGCACATACTTGTGAGCCCAGCACTCAGAGAGGCTGAGGCAGGTGGGTAGCTGTGACTTCAGGGCCAGCCTTGTCTACAAAGACAAGACAGCCAAGGCTACACAGAAAAGCTCTGTCTTGAAAAAAGAAAAAAAGTTTGTGTACCAAGCACACCATTTTCAGTTTGAACTATGTTTGGGGTGCAAGAAAGAGAAATTCAGAGATGGCTGATTGACTGTGTCCTAGGCCATTGAGTCTTAACATTTTTTTTAAGTACCTGTGACTGCAGTGGCTACAGTATAAATAGGTATTGTGATGCTTTGCAGGCTGGTCTTACTTAGATTGCATGTTTGGTAAACAGGCCTTGACTACATAATTTGCAGAGTCCAGTGCAAAACATATGTGAAGGACCCCTTGTTCAAAAGTTAATAGCGCTTTCTCAAGATCCAGCCATACCACTTCTAGGCATATACCCAAAAGAGTCTCAAGTACACAGTAAGGACATTTGCTCAACCATGTTTGTAGCAGCCTTATTTGTAATAGCCAGAACCTGAAAACAGCCCAGATACCTCTCAGTGGAGGAATGGATGCACAAATTGTGGTACAACTACACAATGGAATATTACTCAGCAATAAAAAACACGGAAATCATGAAATTTGCAGGTAAATGATGGGATCTGGAAAAGATAATCCTGAGTGAGCTATCCCAAAAAAGAAAGATGTACACGGTATATACTCACTCATATAGGCATATAATATAGGATAAACCTAATAAAATCTGTACACCCAAAGAAACTAATCAAGAGGGAGAACTCTTGCTAAAATGCTCAATTCCTATCCCGAAAGGCAAAAAGGATGGACATCAGAAGAAGGAGAAAAAAGGAACAAGTCAGGAGCCTGACACAGAGGACCTCTGAAAAGTTCTGCCCTGCAGACTATCAATGCAGATGCTGAGACTTATGGGCAACCTTTGGGCAGAGTGCAGGGAATCTTAGGAAAGAAGTGGGAAACAGTAAGATCTGAAGAGGACAGGAACTCCACAAGGAGAGCAACAAAACCAAAAAATCTGAGCACAGGGGTCTTTCCTGAGACTGATACTCCAGCCGAGTACTGTGCATGGAGATAACCTAAGACTCCTGCACAGATGTAGCCCATGGCAGTTCAGTATCCAAGTGGGTTCCATTGTAATAGGAACAGGGACTGTCTCTGACATGAACTGATTGGCCTGTTCTTTAATTACCTCCCCCTGAGGGGGAAGCAGCATTACCAGGCCACAGAAGAAGACAATGCAGCCACTCCTGATGAGACCTAATTGACTAGGATCAGAAAGAAGGAAAAGAAGACCTCACCTATCAGTGGACTTGGGGAGGGTCATGCATGCAGAGGGTGGAGGAAGGGAGGGTATAGAACAAAAGGAGGGAGGGGACCACAGGGGGAATACAAAGTGAATAAAGTGTAATTAATAAAGAATTAAAAAAATAAGGATTTCAAGAGCTTTAGCAGAACATTAGAAGGAAGGTGGGCTTCTCAGAGGGCAGATAACGAGCAACTAAACAGGGTGCATTTCCACAAAGCTGGCTGTGTTGGCGCAGTGAATTTGCATGCTGGAGTGGGGAGGGGGTGCAGAAGGTGTGGAGATCTGGTGCAAGCTCTATCCTGGGTGCTACCACCATTCTTCCTTTGCTGCTCTTCTAGCCCATCCACCACATTCATTAGTAGAGATGATACTCAGCTTTTGCTTTTTTTTTTTTTAAACTAAGATTTATTTGTTTATTCTGTATACAGTGCCAGAAGATAGCACCAGATCTCATCATAGCTGATTGGGAGCCAAAATGTGGTTGTTGGGAATTGAATTCAGGACCTCTAGAAGAGTGGCTAGTGTTCTTAATCTCTGAACCATCTCTCCAGCCAGGGTTTTTTTTTTTTTTTTTTTTTTTTTTTTTTTTTTTTTTTTTTGCATATGAGTGCTCTACCTGTATATACACCTGCATGCCAGAAGAGGGCATCATATCCCAGTACAGGTGGTTCTGAACCACCATGTGGTTGTTAGGAATTGAACTCGGGGCCTCTGAAAGAACAGCCAGTCCTTTTGGAGCTGACAACGGGACCTAGAGCCACTTGTGCATGCTTAGCACATGATTTGTCACTGAGCTACACATCCCAGCCTCAAAACAATCTCTTGTTGCTGTTGTCTTGTCATTATTTTTGAGATGATCTCACTATATAGCCCAAGCTCACAATTCTTCCATCCCAGTCACCTGAAAGCAAGGATTACAGCAGTGTACCATTACACACAACCATCAGTCTTCCTTTTGTAGATGTATTACTCCATCTGAAAGTCAAGGTTGGTACCTCCTAAGTAGGTTTCTGCTGCAAGGAATTTAAGGACATCCTCTTCCTTCATCTGCAGGATATCAAGTGCTCAGGACATTGTGTAAATTTCCCCTTGAAGTTACGATAGGAATCAAGAACAAAGCCATATGGACCCGTCTCTGGGCAGCACAGAAATGTGTGTGTGTGTGTGTGTGTGTGTGTGTGTAAATTTGTGAAATCTTACTATTAATTTTGCAGGGCAGAAAGATCTCTGAGGTAAGTGTACATTAAATAATTTCTCTCCTGTTTTCAAACCCTTGTCTTAGTTATTTTTCTATCACTGTGCTAAGATATAATGGCCAAGGCAGCTTATAGAAGAAAGTTGGTTGGGTACCTTGAGTTTCAGAGGGTAAGTCCATGACCATCATGGCAGAGACCATAGTGGCAGACAGAATGGCAGACAGAGCACCAGAGAGAACAGTGGCTGAGAGCATACATCCTGATTTGCAAGTATGAGGCAAAGAGCAAACTGAGAATGGTATGGGATTTTAAAATCTTAAAGCCCACCCGCAGTTACACACTTCTTCAACAAGATCACATTTCCTAATTTTTTCCAAAACAGTTCCACCAATGGGGGATCAGATTTTCAAACATATCAGCCAAACAACTACACTCCTCAATAGCTTCCTATGTAGCCAGGAATTAAGTTAAAAAATCTAAATGTCCAAGATGATCACAGGCACTCAGATTCTTGTGCAGTTTTGTTGTTGTTGCTGCTGTTTTGTTTCTGAGACAGTTTCATATAGTTCAGGTTGACCTTCATTCCTGACCTTCCTGATGCTCCATTTACAGGCATGTGTCACCACACTTACTTTATGATCTTTTTTATTTGTTTGTTTTTGTTTTGTTGTTGTTTTGTTTCGCTTTTCAAGAAAGGCTTTCCCTGTGAAGCTTTGCCTGGACTGGACTAGCTCTGTTGACCAGGATGGCCTCAAACTCACTGAGATCCACTGTGAGCCACCACACCCACTGACCATTTTTTGAGGGGGGTATTTTTATATTTTGCATAGATGAGTGATAAGAGTATTTTACTTGTATATATATAAGTGTACCACATGGGTGCCTTATATCCCAGGAGGTCATATGGCATCAAATTCCCTGAAACAGGAACTACAGAAGATTGTCAACCATCATGGGCATGCTAGGAACTCTGCAAAAACATCAAAGAATGATATTTTTTTGTATTAAGATTTATTATTTATTACGTATATGATGTTCTGTCTGCATGTATACTTGAACGCCAGAAGAGGACACCAGATTTCTTTATAGATGGTTGTGAGCCACTATGTGGTTGCTGGGAATTGAATTCATGACCCCTGGAAGAGCAGCTGAGCCATCTTTCCAACCCCACAGGAGGTATTTTTCATCACTGAGTCATCTTTTCAGCCCCTCTAGCTTCCTCTTTAATCATTTATTATTATTATTGTTATTATCATTCCTTTCTTCTTCCCTAGTATATTCCAAACAAATTTACCTTCTTTCATCTTCCCTACTGAATTAAAATGTTCTCACCTCTCAACCTTTTAATATGTATGTTCTTTATCCCTTCTGGGGTATTAGGTCCCTCTTGCTTTCCTTTAGATTTCATAGTGTAATGTATAGTGATGTATACATTTCTATGCATGGTTTATGGGTTTGTTTATGGTGGATTACTCCACAAGACTGTAAGCTTATAGAGGAAGAATGATGTTTGCATCAATCACTTTTGTGTGTTCAAGACTTAACACAGTATTGGGTACCTAATTCACAAAAAGTAACTATCAGCAGAAGGACAAATAAACTTTTAAACAGTAAATTCCTTTAACAAAGTCTTCACAATCTGATAGTAATACAGAATTTCCACCCAGATGATGGGAGCAGGTAGCATTTTATTTGTTAATGCCATCCATTGTGCCATCTGGAATATACTTCTCTTTGAAGTATTTTTATCTTGTTTTGTTACTGATGTTCCTAGTACACCTCCTCTATGCCTGTTGCCTTCTCTGTGTTCTCTTTCATTTATCCCTTAACAAGTTACTCCCTTTAAGCTTTAATGAAGTTTAGCATCTGGCTTTATCATATGCAAAGACTATCTTTATCTACCTGTTTTGTACAGGAGCTAGGAAAACAGTTCAGAGGTATAACATTTGCTTCACATATACGAGGTAAAGAAGGAGGAGAAAGAGGAGGAGAAAGAAAAGAAACAGGAGAAACAAAGCATTGCTTTTCTTTATCTAGATGCTCTGCCTTAAATACAGGGGTTAACAATCCTCCTGTCTCTGCCTTCCAAATAAGGTAGAAATTACAGACACAGCACCAGTACTACTTATTTGGTGTTAGTTTTTAACCTGGTCCCTCTTCTGACATTCACTCTATACCTGCTTTATATATAGTTGTTTTTATACATATTCTGCAAATAATGTATTTTTTCATTAGGTTTTATGGAGGTCAGATCCTCAGAAAATGCCCTGGGCTTTGCATCCTGCCATACTTGTCCCTAGAAGACCATATCTGCAAAACTAATTATGTCCTCTCTGTACATCATGGGTGTTATGACTTCAGGATGCATCTTGAGCCTTGTTTTCAAGAGAATGTTGTAAACAAGTCCTAACCTTAAACAGGCATTTTGTGCCTCCTGAAAAAAATTTCATCATAAAATGTCTTGTCTGAAAAGAGCATCTGAGATCATTGTATGATGCACCCAGATACTTTCATTTTAGTCATTAACATTATTAGTACTATTTATTGTTTTTCAATACTTTTTTAGAGACCCAAGTATGATGACCCTGGTGTAACAGACTGTGTACACATTGTTAACTAAGAAAATAAAACCACACATTCAAAATAAGCAAAACCTCCAAATGTTGATAAAAATTAGGTTTAAATTTAGGGCCCCAAAATATTCAGTTGAAATGTGAAGGAGACATTGAAACACCATTATTCAGCAAGCTTTTAGAGTATACACACACACACACACACACACACACACACATATGTATGTAAAATATGATGAAGGGATAAACACATAAACACAATCTAAGAATTCTTGGGCACACACACAAAAGGTGGAACTTCATTAAGCCGGATTTTTTCCTTTCTGTTTTCTTGCCAGGAAGATTTTGGACATGTTCCTCCCATCTCCTCTCTTCCTTTTCCTTTCCTTCCCCCTCCCCTTTCCTTCCTTCCTTGCTCAATGTGGATTTACAAACACTACACTTGAATGGATGCAATTCTGCAAAAGCATTAGCAAAAGGACCCCTGCTGCCTCATTTCTAGACCTTGAACCCCAAATGCATTCTAGCTATGTTTTTTTCTCACACTGGTGATTAAGTAAAGCAACTCATTTTTGGGGAGGTTGGGGTAGATACCCAGACATTGTGAATTACTCATGTATCCCCTCCCCTGCCCTGCTTACATTCTTTAGCACTTTGGGGATCACATTGACAGAGGTTCCCCACCCATGTAAACCACAATCATACATGTGCTTTCTAAGGTTTTCTAACAAAATTCTTCTAGTTGCCAGACTGAGACCTTGCCTAAAAAAGAATTGGCTTGGTTCTCAAGCAACAATCTCATAAGTGCAGCCAGGCTAATAAGTCACGTGCCAAGGTGCTTAGATGGGTATTCTTGGCACAATGCCAGTACACTGGCACAGACCCAGGAGCTCAGTGGAGCCAAGATTTCTCCTTTTGGGTTCAGTCCACTTCCTAGTTGAAGTCACCAATGGCTCAAAAAGAAATTTGAGGGATTAGAGATGTATCTCAGTTAAGAGGTAGTACAGAAGGATCAGAAATTCATGGTCATCCTATAGCTGTTTAGTTTCAGGCCAGGCTGGGCTACAGGGGACCCTAACCAAATAATAGTAGTATTAACCACAATACATTTTGGCTAAGAACATATTTGGCAATCATTGTTCCAAGCTAGAGCTAAACTCAGGTCACTGACTTTCCTCAGAGAGGAAGCATGAGGAAATGAGTTCCATCCCCGCAGGATTTTCTGCACACAGACCCCTCTGCAACTGAGTCTTTTCAGCCAACCATGTGGAAATGTGTGCTCCTAGTGCCGATCAGAGGTGCCCCAGCTTATAGCGCTGGGAGCATGGGACAGGCAATGTCACCATGGAGCACACCTGTTTGGTCACCAGTCCACTGAGACATCACAGGCCAACAAAACCACAAAAAAACCACAAGAAAAGAATGTATGGGTACAACACACGCAAAGAGAATGGAAGAAGAAAATACCAAAACTCAGAACAATGGCCTCGCTATGGGCCCTCTATCCTGTTCCATTAGTGGTGGCCTAACCCAAAATCAGGCTCCACCCAACTACAGCAGAGTTTGGAATGACAAACTGCATTCAGTCAGACCAGAGAATGTAGAAGTAACATATGAGTTGATCTCTACCAGGCCAGAGACCACAGCAGCAGCAAAGCTCTGCCAGATCAGAGGCCAGAGTAGTGTCCAAGCTCTGCCAGATCAGAGGTCAGAGAACAGTTAAAGAGGTGCTAAGCCTGGGACTCCACATACTGTATCCATCCCTTGGCTCCTCCTTGTCACTGTCACCGAAGCCTGTGGAACATGGCTCAAGCCTCCCTGAAGTGAGAAAGAATCAAGTCTAGGGGGATAGAAGGATTCTGTCACATGTCCTCAGTCAGTCCCAATAACAAAACACAGGCAGACAAGACAGTAAAACAAAATGACACAAACAGCCATATCTTACTGCTTGCACAGCAGAAAAACACAGAGCCAGACAACAGATTCCACCACTTCTGCAGGGAAAATCTGAAAGTAGGACATTAGTGAATCTGTGCTGCAGGAGCTACCTCCCTTATCCTTATCCAAAGATCCAGAGATCACAGAAAACTGGGTGCTCAACTGTTTTCATATGCACCCCTTCAAGGGGGATCTGGAATATCTTCCACGTCCCCTCTGGCCCACTGCTGTCCAAAGCATCAGTTCTAACCTTTCTGACCACACAGATTACACATTTTTCCCCAAGGCCCCCCAATAAAAAGAAACTAGAGAAACACAGAGACAGATACAGACAGAGTGCTCACTTACTAGCTGTTGTTTGGCTGTATGTGCCAGTGGTGCCTGGGGCTCTTGGGGATCCTGTATGAGCCCTCAAATGTTATGCCCAGATCTTAGGATCCCCAAAGACCACCATGAGTTGGACCACATATGCAAGAGCAGAGAGCTTTATTGGGGCTTAAACTCAGTCTCTCCACCATCACCAACACACCTAACCAGAGAGGAGAGCCCTGAGCAGCTGCATGGCAGGGTTTTGATTGGAGTTTGAAGAAGTACCAGGATGTTCCAGTTTAACAGTTACAGGATTGGGTGACATTCAGTGAGGGCAAACTTTTTACAAAGTGATTGGCTAGCTAACATAACTAACATTAAGCGAGGTAGTTATAGGCCTCAGGAATGTTAGTTAATTTCTGTGCCATGGAATGTTTTACTACAAGGTTGTTGGGCTGTTCAGCATAAATGCCCCAACTTGAGATAAGATACCTTCACATTCTTGTAGTTATCCTCAGGCTGTTCCTTGGGTAGGGAATCTTATGACCTTGTTTCTGGAATTGGTGACCTATTGCCTAGTTCCTGGTGACCTTGTGGAGGGGTCACTAGTCTGGTGACCTTTAGGTGACCAATTTTAGGCCTAGTTCCTGGTGACCTTTGGGGGGTGTCAGGTAGGTTCTTCCAGTTCTAAAAGATCCATTTGGATTTTGTCAGTGGTTGTAAATGGTATGTCCTATGTTAGAGAGCACTCCAATATTAAGCTGTGATATAGAAGAGTAGAACTGATGATGTAAAGGATTTACTATTGCTGAGAAACTAGTGCTCCCAGTTAGAATTTAGCTGAGGGAAGACTATCTGTAAAACACTCCACAGATAAGTAGTATGCTAACCAGGCCTGTTAGAGATTAGGATCCCCGAATACACATGTTTGCTCACCAGGATTATCTAGAAATGTGGCAGGATGAGGATTTTAATTTGTAATTTACCAATGTATATTTATTAATTCATGAAAGTGAATGAAAACAGACTAGATTGGTGGGTGTAAAATTTGGGTCAGAGAGCTTGATCCATTGAATATTGAATTTCAAATTAAGGGACTCCTATGCCCTTATGTGCAATCCTCATTGACATAGTTCTGTCAGTTCAAATTTGAGACACAGGCAATTGGATAAAGCTGTGTCTGTCAGGTTACAGGTCTCAGCAGCTAATATTGTACACAGAGACAGCATCAAACAGTATCTTATTAATGGCTTTCCCTCTACAAGAGAATGGCCTGTGTTTTTCAGTCAGTATTACTATGTGTTTTCTTTTTCAACTCTGAGGTTAAAAGCACTGGATGCTCTTCCAGAGGTAAGGAGTTCAATTCCCACCAACCACATGGTGGCTCACAACATCTATAATGAGATCTGGTGCTCTCTTCTGGCGTGCAAGTGTACATGCATGCAGAACACTGTATACATAATAAATAAAGAAGTAAATAAATAAATAAATATGTCAGTTGTTGGTATTATTAATTTTTATTTTGTTGATGCATCACTGTTCTAGTCTCTTATTAGTTAATATTCTCTGATAATCCCAGTCATTAAGAATTTCATTCCTTTTTCTCTAGTGGTTTGATTTTTGTTTTTGTTTAAAGCGATGTCTCCTGTAGATCAGTCTTTCACATTTTATGTAGTTTACCCTTTATTTAAACAGTGAATGCTACCTCTACTGCCCAATGCCTAGAACATAATCCTGCAACTCTTTTCAGGTGGGCCCTGACTGGTCAGTGTGAAGTAAAAGAGATCAGTGAATGAATGTCCACTGACTTCCCTGGGTTGTTTGTTTGTTTGTTTGTTTGTTTGCAGGTGGGTGATTAGAAATAAAGAGGGACCTGTGTAAGAATTGAGTTCACTGACCTACTTTGAAGCTGGTGTTGTCACAACACAGAAAGGGAGGGGGAGGATGGAAGATGGCAATGAGTCAGGTAATCAATTTTAGATGGTCAGTAAAAGTGAAAAGTATACTCTTAGGGCTGGGAGTCATACACAAAGAGAATCAAGAATATTGATTAGTTGCTGAACTTGTTTCTGGAAAGCAAATTTCTACAATTACACTAGTTCAAACACACAGAAGATCTGGACAAAGTGGGGTGGTAGTGCCTAACAGGAATGCTTTTCCCTCCCTCCATTTGAAAATGCACAACCTGAGAGAAAAGGTGTGAGTAATACTTTGTGTGCTCTAAAATATACTTGAATTCCCTGAAGAATATTGGACCATAAAGTCATTTTCAACTTTTAAAAATAAATTTTGAGATTATACTGAAATTGTTTCAACCTACTCATTCCTCTCTACTTTACGTCTCAAATGCTGGGATGAATCGTTAGGGTGGCTACTTAACAATCAAAGCAGATGTGGTTGTCAGGTTCTCCCAGCATCCCTCAGTCCTTACCTGTTACAAGGTATGGGTGTCAAAGACAGATCTCTAGCCCAGAAGTTTAGCTGCCCTCCTCAGAGCTGCCCTTCCCTATGTATTCCAACTGTTTTAGTTACCTGGTCTTTTTCATTTTTCATTTATCCTCCTGGCCTTTTGTTCTGGCTCTCCACTTTCCTCTCTCCTCTCATCTCACATGGCCCAAGGTCATGTCAATTCTAGACTGTCCCAGATGTTCCTGTGTCTGGCTATGTTCTCTCATCTATCTATAATAAACTTTCTACTCCAACATACTTAGGAACTGCCACATCCTTTTTGTTTTATTTATCGTTTTCATTGAGCTCCCATTAACTACTCCTTGTTTTCAAATTCATGGCCATTTGTTTCTTTAATGGTTGTTACTGTTTGTCTTTGACTGAAGTGTGGCTGAAGGACTTCCCAACTATGAGGTAGAGATGACTGCACTAGACACTGATTGTGTAATGGGATGTGCAACATGAATGACCTGTATCTTGGAAGATGAACAGGTGCCCTGGGAGAATGGAAGATTGTATTTCTGGTGTTGGTCTCCTTGGTTTGCCTGTGGTATATATGCAAGATTAGAGTCTCACAACAGTGTGATGCAGCCATGATCATTCAGGCCTTTACAGCCATTGAAGCAGGACATTCTCCCCAAGCATGGTTGGCTACCATAAAAAGCTAAAATGTTACGCTCAGGATGCGAGGCTAAGCACTGCACTCAGGGTTGGCCGCTTTTGACCCAGAGAAGAGCATGTCTGATTGCATGCGGGTTGATGCCCCAGGTCCCGCCTCTGAGAAAAAGGTATCGGACGGGTCTGATGCTCTTTGGGTGGATGACACCTAAATGAACATCAGTACAAAGTCCCAATTTATTTCTAATATCAGAGATCAGACCTCTACTCTTGCCTGATGCGTCTAAAACAAAAAGGGGGAACTGTAGAGAGCTGCGGAATGCTATGCTTAAAGATGGTGCTGGTTTCCGCCTTCCACCTTCCCGATGGTGAGTGCTCTCTGTCACAAACAACTCCACATTTGGCTAAGGCTGAGGATCTGGCTTGCTTCCATGTATGTGGACCTATCTGCATTGCCCACGTTTTGGGTTGGCTACCCAGAGGCTATTTAAGCTGTGGGCTGGCTTTCCCTGGGTCCGAGGATTGTTCAAGGTTCCTGAATAAACTGAAAAAAAAAAAAAAAAAAAAAAAAAAAAATTTCCAAGATGAGGGTGTTGCAGGATATTTGATCCCAGTGTGATCCCTTAGACTGTGAACTGTAAAATCCTGTGCTTTGTTTCGTGTGGTTGACCCCTAACACAAACCTTAATTCCAAGAACTTTCTGTTTATTGTAAACAGGTGATTATGGTATGGTTCCATCAGCCCTAGAACATACCTTTAATTCAAAATCTCTCTGTGCACAGGATGAAATAATGTTATCCCTAGATCAAGAGACAAAGCAAGAAACCAGCTGACAGGGATTAAAGAATAAGTGGAACTTTCAGCTGAAATGTATTTAAGACAGAGTGTAAAAGTGGAAGGGGTTTTAACTTGGTAAATTTTGGGCTTTGTGAGCTTTGAGCTAGAAAGCCTTGGCCTTGGGTTCCTTTGGCCTATCTCCCCTGAGCTGTCATCTGAACTGGTGAGATTTTGGGGCTTTTTACTCTTGGAGGTGAGGTGAGTAGGAAGGTCAGATGGGTGCTTTCCCTGCCTCTCTGCACTATCAGGTTTTAAAATCAAATAATTGGGATTTTCATTCTTTTATAACAACATTAGTGTTCTGTGTTTCCATAGGGGTAAGGGCAAGGCTAGAATGCCTCTGTTATATGCATGATTTGATCTTTGATCCACTGGTAGAGGAGCTACCACTGTCCTGAGACTCAGCTCTATTGTTCAAGCTAATGAGGGACTCTGGGCAGGCCTAGCCGTCAGGAGCAAGAGTGGGAGGTAGTTTATGGGTTTGTTCTGGGATTTTCCTCTGATGTAGCTGTAAAGAGCTGTGAGTAAGACCATAAGCCATGTCATGGTGAGGGTGGGGCCATTGTCCCCAGTCCAGGACGAGCAGGCTGCTGAGCTATCACATTCTGATATGCTTTGAATGAGATGGACTGTGGTTCAGACTGTGGTTCTGTTGGCCTCCATGTGGTGATCTTGGCAGAGACTCTTGGCCTCCAACCCTTCCTCAGTGTTGATTGTCCAGAGAAGTGAGGATTTTGCGGCCTGGGCAGTAGAAAGCTGTGGTGCTTATATTATCAGTATCTAGTGTGCACACACAGGCATTGGTTTTGCAGTGGACAGTTTGGAAAACTGAAGGTCTCATTTCTAGAAATGATGAATGTTATTTTCCACATACAGCTTTGTGTAACAAATTTTACAAATCGTTTTGAAACTGGAAGAAAAGAGGTGGTGGTGGTCATCTTTCAGCAATACTTGATTACTTTTTTTAAACCTTTTTACTACCACCAGTCCCAATGGCATGATTTGGGGAAATTCAGTTCCAGGGTACAAAAGGAATTTCTGAGATGCAGAATTTTGTCAGGTGTGCCTGGTTTTAAATAAGTGGATAGGGCAGATTCCACATCTTGTGACATAATTCATGCAGCATGAAACAGATACTAAATTATTCTTCAACATTTTTTGTGTGTGAATGTCAGCAAGGTCTGTGCTGTGCCTGAACCCACAAGGGGACATGAGGAACTGCAAGACATAGCCCAGCTTATGATCACCTCCATTTTCCAAGAGACTTCCAGAGCAAAAGGATTCTCTGTAAAGGAGGTTAGTAGTAGCTGAAGGGTCAGAAATATAATAGTTTAGGTATCACTTTGTTTTTGTCTTGTAGCAGTTGTGAAATCTGTGTTTATTTAATTTGTATTAATTAGAAAATCAAAGGTATCTCTGGTCCAGTGCACATTTTTCATGCTAGAGTTTCCTTACCTCTTTTCATGTAAACTTGGCTATATTTTAGGCTTATTTTTTTGGCTTTTTCTCTCACCCCCTCATTCTTTCACAAACACTGTACACATTCTTGATTATTGAAGTTTGTGGTAAGTACAGAAGTCACATCATGCCAGAAGATTATGAGATTCATGACAATAGAATCATCCCTTATTTTTCTGTTTTCCTCTGTTTCTTAGCAGGTGTCTTATCTGATATGAGATAGAGATTTTGGATTGTTCTTTAGCAATCATGTAAAGACAATTTGCACTTATGTCTGTAGAAGACAGAAGAGATAACATGAAGGTGAGTGATACCAGTTGGCCAGTTTACTCCTCTTTTAACATTTTTTTGGTGATCTGTCATTTTCTTCAGAAATTTCATGTTTCTAGTGGTCTCCATATACTTTAGCTGTATGATTTTATTCTCCTGAAAAGATTAAATCAAAACCCTGCTCCATCCCTAATTCAGGGGTGAGGGTTGTACCTTTTTAGGCATGTTATATTTTTTTATAGGGCAAAATGGTTTTTTGGAAATAGAAAACGTATAATACCTAGATTAAAGTTAAAAAAAATCTTTGAAAGTTTACAAATATACCTTAAAGTGTATTTATTTCTACACAATAAAGGGCATTCACTTTGATTTTCAGCCTGCCTTTTACAAGCAGCTTTTAAATAAAATCACTGTAAATCCTATGTGCCTGCCTCTGCCCCCCAGGTGGTATGTAAAAGGCATGTGCCTCCCAAATGCTTGGATTAAGGCTATGAACCACCAACACCCTGTCATTGTAACTCCTGAATTTAGAAAACAACTAATTAATAGAGAACTGCTTGTCTCTGCTGGGATTAAATGCATGGTCTATCACCATGCTGCTCAAATATGTTATATTCACTCCAAATTATTCCAAATCAAACAAGTTTATACCTTTGAATTTACTTAAAACATTTTAAACCTCTTAACAGTTTTTAATATGAAACAACAAAAGTATCCTTTTTTATTTAAGAAAACTTTAGTCTTTATTAAGTTAGTTTGGACTGAATGACCACACTGTCTGACGAACAGTTACCTCTGCTTATTCTTGAGATCTCTACTATTCAAATCTAATCATTATCAATTTTGATAGGATCCACCATTCTTTTCCTGTGGAAACATTCGGTTTTACCAGTGAAGACACAGTTCAGTAGTTTCTAACTGTCTACTCCTTTTATTTATGTTTACTTCTTTTTGTTCTAAAGTACTTAGGTGTGCTGTTAAGTTGCTACTAAGAGATCTTTCTGATTATTTTTTCTGAATGTACTTAGTGGTATGAACTGTCTTCTGGTCAACAATTCCGCTGTGTACTATGAGTTTTGATATGTTGTGTATTAATTTCATTGACTTCTAGAAAGTCTTTAATTTCTTTATTTATTTCAGTTTTGATCCATTTTTTATTCAGGAGAGAGTTGTTCAATTTCTATGAGTTTGTAAGCTTTCTATTGTTTTTGCCCCCTCTACCAGGGGGAACAGATCAAAGATCAGGCAACAGAGTCCATGTCAGAGCCAGCCCCTACTCTTATTACTATGGATCCCACATGAGACTGAGCTGCCTATCAGCTACATCTGAGCAGGGGTCTGGTTCCTCTTCATGAAAGGTCTTTGGTGGGTCCATCAATCTCTGCAAGTCCCCATGGGTCCAGATTTATTGTCCTTGTTGGTCTTCTTATGGAGGTCCTGCCAACTCTAGGTCTTTCTACATTCTATGCCCCCACTCTTTCCTATGATTCCCTGTGATATACCCAAAGTTTGGCTGTGAATCTTAGCATCTGCTTTGAACCCCTGCTGGGTAGAGTCTTATGGAGGATATGTATGTTAGGCTATCATCCTCTTCCCTCTCCTCAGTCACTTCTGGTGTCGATTCTATTAGCACTTTTGAATAAGAATTGAGCATCCTCCATAGGGTCCTCCTTTTTATTTAGCTCCTGTAGGTCTGTAGATTGTAGTATGTTTATCCTAGATTATGGCCATTATCCATTTACAAATGAGAATATACCATGCATGTCTTTCTAGGTTTGGAATAACTCACTTAGGATGATCATTTCTAGTTCCATCTATTTGCCTGAAAATTTTATAGTTTCCTTTTTTTTTTTAAATACATGAGTAGCATTCCATTGTGTAAATGTACCACAATTTCTGTAAAACAATGGTTTTGTTGAAAGACATGTAGTTTGTTTCCTGGTTATGGCTCTTATGCAAATAGATGCTATGAACACAGTTAAGCAAATATCTTTGTTGAATGGTGGAACATCTTTTTGATATATGCCCAGGAATGGTATAGCTGAGTCTTGAAGTAACACTATTTCTAATTGTCTGAGAAAGCATCAGATTGATTTCTAAAGTGGTGGTATAAGTTTGCACTCCCACCAGCAATGGAGGAGTGTTACTCTTTCTCCACATTCTTGCTAGTTTTCTGTCACTTCAGGTTTTGACCTTAACCATGATGAGTTTAAGATGGAATGTCATTTGCATTTCCATGATGACTATAGATATTGAGCATTTACTCTCCACCATTTGATATTCCTCTGTGGAGAATTCTCTGTTTAGTTCTGTACCCCAGATTTAAAGTGGATTATTTGGATTGCTGGAGTTAAATTTCTTGAGCTTTTTATATATCTTGTTTATTAGCCCTCTCATTTGTATGTAGGGTTGGTGAAGATCTTTTGTCAGGCTGTAGGCTGTCATTTTGTTCTATTGACAGAGTTCTTTGCTTCATAAAAGCTTTTTGTTTCATGGGATCCTATTCATTAATTCTTGATCTTAGAGCCAGTGCTCTTGGTGTTTTTCATTGAAGAAGTTATCTTCTATGCCAATGAGATCAAGGCCCTTTCCCACTTTTTTTTTTTTTTTTTTTTAACAGATTTAGTGTTTCTGGTTTTATGTTGAGGTCTTTGAACAACTTGGACTGCAGTTTAGTTCAGGGTGAAAAATATGGATCTATTTTCATTTTTCCACATGTAAACTTCAGGTTAGACAAGCACCATTTGTTGAAGATGCTGTCCTTTTTCCATTGCATGGTTTTGGCTTCTTTGTCAAAAATCAAGTGGCCATAGGTATGTGGGTTTATTTACTTCAATTCCATTGATCCACTGATTGTTTTTATTAGAGTACCATGCAGTTTTTATTACTATTGATTTATAATAGAGCTTGAGATGAAGAATGGTGATACCTACTGAAGATCTCCTATTGTACAGGATTGTTTTAGCTATTCTGGCTTTTTTATTTTTTCATATGAAGCTAAGAATTGTTCTTTCAAGTTTCTTATTGAATTGTTTTGATATTTTGATGGGAATATCATTGAATCTGTAGATTGTATTTGGTACGATGGCAATTTTTACTATGTTGATCTTACTGATCCATGAGCATGAGAGATATTTCTATTTTCTGGTATCTTTTTCTAATTTCTTTCTTCAGAGGCTTAAAGTTTTTTTTTTTTTTTTTTCATGCAGGTTTTTCACTTGCTTGTTGAGGATAACTCCAATATACATTATGGTTTTTTTCCTGCCTATTGTGAAAGGTGTTTTTCTCCTAATTCTTTCTCAGTCCATTTGTCTTTTGCATCCAGGAGTGCTACTGATTTTTTTTTGAGTTAACTTTATATCCAACCACTTTGATAAAGTGTTTTTCAACTGTAGGAGTTCCCTACAATAGAATATTTGGGGTCACTTTTATATACTGTCATATATGTGAATAGCAATACTTTGACTTCTTCCTTATCAATTTGTATCCCCTTGATCTCCTTTAGTTGTCTTATTGCCCTAGATAGGACTTTGAGTACTGTACTGAAGAGATTTGGAGAGAGTGTGTGGCCTTGTCTTGTCCCCGAGTTCAGTGGAATTAATTTAACTTTCTTTCCATTTAGTTTGATGTTAGCTATAAGATTACTGTATATTGTCTTTACTATTTTTAGATCTGTGCCTTTGTCTCCAGTCTCTCCAAGACTTTAAACAAGAATAACTGTAGGATATTGTCAAATGCTTTTTTGGCTTCTAAGGAAATCATCTGGTGCTTTTTTTTTTCAATTTGTTTATATGATGGATTAAGATTCCCTATATTGAACCATCCCTGCATGCCTGGGATGAAGCCTACTTGGTCATGTTGGATGATATTTTTGGTATGTTCTTGGATTTGGTTTATGGTTAATTTATTGAGTATTTTTGCATCATTGTTCATAAAAAGAGATTGGTCTGAAGCTCTCTTTCTTTTTGGGGTCTTTGAGGATTTATCAAGGTGACTGTGGTCTTACAAAAGGAGTTTGGTCATGTTAAGGGTCCATTTCAATTTTGTGGAATAATTTGAAGAATAATGGTTTTCACTCTTCATTGTTGGTCTTGTAGAATTCTGCTCTGAAATCATCTTGCCCTTCGCTTTTTTTTTTTTTTTTTTTTTGTTGTTGGAAGGATTTTTATGACTGTGTCTATTTATTTAGGCCATATAAGACTATTTAATATCTTAATACCTGATTTTGATTCAATTCTGGTAAGTGGAATCTAACAAGAGAATTGTATATTTCATTTAGATTTTTCAAATTTTGTGGCATATAGGCTTTTGACATAAGAGCTAATGGTTCTTTGGATTTTTCTCAGTGTCTGTTATCTCTCTCTTCCTTTCAGACTTTGTTAATTTGGATAGTGTCTTTCTGTCATTTACTTAGTTTAGCTAAGAGTTTGTCTATATATTTGATTTTCTCAAAGAACTAGCCCTTGGTTTCATTGATTCTTTGACTTATTCTCTTTGTTTCTAATTTATTGGTTTCAGCCTTGACTTTGGTTATTCCTAGTGGTCTACTCCTGTTGGGTATGTCTGCTTCTTTTTTTCTAGGGCTTTCAACTGTGCCATTAAGTTGCTTGTATGGGATGTCTCCAATAGCTTATGAAGGCCTTTAGTGCTATTACAAGTCCTCTTAGGATGGCTTTCATTGCATCCCATGAGTTTGGGTATGATGTGCATTCATTTTCATTCAACTGTAGGAAGTTCCTTATTTATTTCTTCCTTGACCTAGATTTCATTGAGTAGGGAGTTGTTCAGTTCCCACATGTGTGTAGGCTTTTTATTATTTCTGTTATTGTTGAGGTTCATCTTTAGTCTATCATGGTCTGATAGGATACAAGATATTATTTCAATCTTCTTGTATCTGGTTTGTGACCTACTGTATGGTCAGTTTTGCAGAAGGGTCTATGAGGTCCTGAAAGATGATATATTCTTTTCTGTTTGGGTTAAAAAATTCTCTAGATATCTGTTAGGTCCATTTGACTCATGACATCCATTAGTGTCATTATCTCTCAGTTGAAGTTCTTTTCCATTGCTCTGTCCCTTGATGATAGTGATATGTTGACCTCTCCCACTATTAATGTATGGTAATTGATATGTTCTTTAAGCTTTATTAATGTTTATTTTACAAATGTGGGTGTCCTTTTATTTGGAGCATTGTTCAGAATACAGATGCCATCTTGGTGGAATTTTCCTTTGATGAGTATGAAGTATCCTTCCTCATTTCTTTCTTATTTATTTTTTATTTAGGAGCAATAATTGATATCTCAATATTTCAAAGTTTGAAAATATGTGTAACAGTATAGTTTTTTTTTAAATCTTTCAAAATTTTATTATTTTCTTTTAAAATTTTTATTGATAATAGTTTATTCACTTTGGATCCCCCCTGTACCTCCCTCCTTCCTCCCCTCCCAATCCCACCCTTCATCATCCCCTCCCCTATTCTTCTCCCAGTCCACTGATAAGGGAGGTCCTCTTTCCCTTCACTCTGATCCTAGTCTATCAGGTCTCATCAGGAGTGGCTGCATTGTTTTCTTCTGTGACCTGGCAAGGCTGATCCCCCCTCAAGGGGAGGTGATCAAAGAGCAGGCCAATGAGTTCCTGTCAGAGACAGTCCCTGTCCCTATTACTATGAAGCCCACTTTGATACTGAACTTCCATAGGCTACCTTTTGTGCAGGGGTTTCAGGCCATCTCCATGAGTGGTCCTTGGCTGGCCATTTCAGTTGCAAAAAAGACCCCTGTGCCCAGAATTTATGAAACTGTTACTGTCCTTGTGAAGCTCCTGTCCTCTCTAGGTTTACTATCTCCCAGTTCTTCCATAAGATTCCCTGCACTCTGCCCAAAGTTTGGCTATCAGTCTCAGCATCTGCCTTGACACCCTGCAGGGTAGAGCCTTTCAAAGGCCCTCTGTGGTAGGCTCCTGTCCTGTCCCTGTATTCTCCCTCATCTGATGTCCATCCTCTTTGCCTTTCTGCATGGGATTTGAGCATCTTAGCCAGCATACTCCTTCCTGATTAACTTCCTTAGGTGTACAGATTTTAGTATTTTTATCCTATATTTTATATCCTATATCCACTTATGAGTGAGTATATACCGTGAAAGTCTTTCTACTTCTGGGATACCTCACTCAGGATGATCTTTTCCATTTCCCACCATTTACCTGCAAATTTCATGTTTTCCTTGTTTTTCATTGCTGAGTAATATTCCATCGTATAGATATACCACAATGTCCGTATCCATTCCTCAACTGAGGGCCATCTGTGCTCTTTCCAGTTTCTGGCTATTACAAATAAGGCTATTACAAACATACTTGAGCAGATGTCCTTGTTGTATACTTGAGCGCCTTTTAGATATATGCTTAGGAGTGGTATAGGTGGATCTTGAGGAGGCGCTATTCCTAATTGTCTGAGAAAGTGTCAGGTTGATTTGTAAAGTGGTTGTATAAGTTTACATTCCCATCAACAATAAAGGAGGGTTCCCCTTTCTCCAAATCCTATCCAGCATGAGTTGTCACTTGAGTTATTTGTCTTAGTCATTTAGATGGGTGTAAGGTGAAATCTCAGGGTGGTTTTGATTTGGATTTCCCTGATGACTAAGAATGTTGAACATGTCTTTAAGTGTTTCTCTGCCATTCTATATTCCTCTATTGAGAATTCTCTGTTTAGCTCTGTACCCCATTTTTTAATTTGGGTTACTTGTTTTGTTGGTGTTTAACTTCTTGAAATCTTTATAAATACTGGATATTAACCTTCTGTCAGATATAGGGTTGGTGAAGATCCTTTCCCAATCTGCAGGCAGTCATTTTGTTTTAATAACAGTTTCCTTTGACTTATAGAAGTTTTTCAGTTTCATGGGGTCCCATTTATTGATTGTTGGTCTTAGAGCCTGTACTGTTGAAGTTCTATTCAGGAAGTTGTCTCCTGTTCCAATGAGTTCAAGGCTCTTCCTCACTTTTTCTTCTAACAGGGTTAGTATGTCTGGTTTTATACTGAGGTCTTTGATCCACCTGAACTTTAGTTTTATGCAGAGTGATAAATATGGATCTATTTGCATTTTCCTACATGTAGACTTCCAGTTAGACCAGCACCTTTTGTTGAAAATGATATCTTTTTTTTTCTTTTTTTAATTAATTTTTACTTTTTTAATATTAATCACAGATTATTTACTTTGTATCCCAGCCATAGCCCCTTCACTCATTCCCTTCCGTTTCATCTCCTGCCTGCCCCTTTCCAAGTCCACTGATAGGAAAGGTCCTCCTAGCCTTCCATCTGACCTTAGCTTATCAGGTATCTTCAGGACTGGCTGCCAGGTCCTCTTTTGTGGCCAAGCAAGGCTCTTCCTCCCTCGGGGGAGGAGGTAAAGGAGCCAGTCATTGAGTTCATGTCAGAAATACTTCCTGTTCCTCTTACTAGGGTACCATTTGGATACTGAGCTGCCATGAGCTACATCCATACAGGAGTTCTAGGTTATATCCATACATGGTCCTTGGTTGGAGAAACAGTCTCATAGAGGACCCCCAGGCCCTGATATATTTTGTCCTTGTGAAGCTCCTGTTCTCTCTGGGTCTTACTAACTCCCCCTTCTTTCACATGATTCCCTGTACTCTGCCCAAGGTTTGGTTATGAGTCTCAGCGTCTTCTTTGATACAGTGCTAGGTAGCGTCTTTCATCGGGCCTCTATGGTAGGCTCCTGTCCTGTTTCTTGTTTTCTCCTATTTCCAATGTCCATCCCATTTGTCTTTCTAAGTGAGGATTTGTAATCTTTGTTTTGTTTTTTTTTTTTTTCCATAATTTTATTTTTCTCATTAGTTACATTTTGTTAATTCTGTATCCCAGCTGTATCCCTCATTCCCTCCCCAATCCCACCCTCCCTCCCTCATCTCCTCCCTGTCCCTTTCCAAGTCCACTAATAGGGGAGGACCTCCTCCCCTTTCATATGACTCGTTTTTGTCAGGTATTTTCCGGACTGGCTGCAGAGTCCTCCTCTGTGGCCTAACAGTACTGCTCCTCCCTTGGGAGGTGGGGAGGTCAAAGAGCCAGTCATTGAGTTCATGTTAGAAATAGTCCTTGTTCCCCTTACTGTGGGAAACAAATTGATTACTGAGCTATCACGGGTCACATCTGAGCAGAGGTTCTAGATTTTATCCTCTCATGGACTTTGGTTGAGTGTCCATCTCAGAAAAGACCCTGTGCCCAGATATGTTTGGTCCTTGTGGAGTTCCTATCCTCTCCACATCAAACTCCCCTTCTTTCATATGATTCCCTGCACTTTGCGAGAAGGTTTGGTTGTGAGTCTTAGTATCTATTTTGGAGCACTGCTAGGTAGAGTCTTTCAGATGCTTTCTGCGGTAGACTCCCGCCATCGTTCAATGCACATCCCATTTGTCTTTCTAAATGAGGATAGATCATCATACCCCATGTCTGCTTTCTTGATTATCTTCTTTAGATTTCATTATGTTTATCCTATCTTTTAGGTCTATATAAGCGAGTATATTCCATGTTTGTCTTTCTCCTTCTGGGATACTTCACTCAGAATGATCTTTTCTAGATCCCACCATTTGCCTGCAAATTTCATGATTTCCTCCTTTTTGATTGCTGAGTAGTATTCCATTGTGTAGAAATACCACAATTTCTGTATCCATTCCTCCGTTGATGGACATCTGGGTTGTTTCAGGTTCTGGCTATTACAAATAAAGCTGCTACAAACATGGTTGAGCAAATGTCCTTATTGTGTACTTGAGCAAACTTTGGGTATATGCCTAGCAGTGGTATAGCTGGATCTTGAGGAAGCGCTATTCCTAATTGTCTGAGAAAGCGCCAGATTGACTTCCAAAGTGGTTGTACCAGATTACATTCCCACCAGCAATGGAGGAGGGTTCCCCTTTCTCCACAACCTCTCAAACATGTGTTGTCATTTGTGTTTTTCATCTTGGCCATTCTAATGGGTGTAAGGTGAAATCTTAGGGTCGTTTTGATTTGCATTTCCTAATGGCTAATGACGTTGAGCATTTCTTTAAGTGTTTCTCTGCCATTCTATATTCCTCTACAGAGAATTCTCTGTTTAGCTCCGTTCCCCATTTTTTAATTTGATTACTTGTTTTGCTGCTTTTCAGCTTCTTTAGTTCTTTATATATACTGGATATTAGCCCTCTGTCAGATAGAGGTTGGTGAAGATTCTTTCCCAATCTGTAGGCAGTCGTTTTGTTTTGATGACGGTGTCCTTTGCTTTACAGAAGCTTTTCAGTTTCATGAGGTCCCATTTATTGATTGTTGCTCTTAAAGCCTGTGCTGTTGGAGTTCTGTTCAGGAAGTTGTCTCCTGTGCCAATGAGTTCTAGGCTGTTCCCTACTTTTTCTTCTAACAGATTTAGCGTATCTGGTTTTATGTTTAGGTCTTTGATCCACTTGGACTTTAGTTTTGTGCAGGGTGATAAATGTGGATCTATTTTCATTTTTCTGCATGTAGACATCCAATTAGACCAGCACCATCTGTTGAAGATGCTATCTTTTCCATTGAGTGGTTTTGGCTGCTTTGTCAAAAATTGAGTATTCATAGGTACGTCGTTTATTTCTGGGTCTTCAATTCGGTTCCATTGATCCTCCTTTCTGTTTCGATGCCAATACCATGCAGTTTTTATTACTATTGCTCTGTAGTACAGCATGAGATCGGAATGGAGATACCTCCAGATGATCTGTTGTTGTATAGGGTTGTTTTGGAGATTCTAGGTTTTTGTTTCTCCATATGAAGCTGAGAATCTTTTTTTCAAGGTCTGAAAAGAATTGAGTTGGTATTTTGATGGGAATTGCATTAAATCTGTAGATTGCTTTTGGCAGGATGGCCATTTTCACAATGTTAATCCTACCAATCCATGAGCACAGGAGATCTTTCCATCTTCTGAGATCTTCTTCAATTTCTTTCTTCAGAGACTTGAAGTTTTTCTCAAACAGGTCTTTCACTTGCTTGGTTAGTGTCACCCCAAGGTACTTTATGTTATTAGTGGCTATTGTGAAGGGTGTTGTTTCCCTAATTTCTTTCTCGGCCCTTTTGTCTTTGGTATACAGGAGGGCTTCTGATTTTTTGAGTTGACTTTGTATCCAGCCACTTTGCTGAAGGTGTTTATCAGCTGAAGGAGTTCTCTGGTTGAATTTTTTGGGGTCACTCATGTATACTATCATATCATCTGCGAATAGTGACACTTTGACCTCTTCCTTTCCGATTTGTATCCCCTTGATCTCCTTTAGTTGTCTTATTGCTCTGGCTAAGACTTCAAGTACTATGTTGAAGAGATATGGAGAGAGTGGGCAGCCTTGTCTTGTCCCTGATTTCAGTGGGATTGATTTAAGTTTCTCTCCATTGAGTTTGATGTTGGCTGTAGGCTTGCTGTATATTGCCTTTACTATGTTTAAGTATGTTCCTTGTATCCCTGATCTCTCAATACTTTAAACATGAATGGGTGTTGGACTTTGTCAAATGCTTTTTCGGCATCCAAGGAGATGATCGTGTGGTTTTTCTCCTTCAGTTTGTTTATGTGGTGGATTACATTGATGGATTTCCGTATGTTGAACCTCCCTTGCATGCCTGGGATGAAGCCTACTTGGTCATGATGGATGATATCTTTGATGTGTTCTTGAATTCGGTTTGCAAGTATTTTATTGAGCATTTTTGCATCAATATTCATAAGAGAGATAGGTCTAAAGTTCTCTTTTTTTTGTTGGGTCTTTGTGTGGTTTGGGTATCAAGGTAACTGTCGCTTCATAGAATGAGTTTGGTAATGTTCCTTCTGTTTCTATTTTGTGGAATAGTTTGAGGAGAATTGGTATTAGCACTTCTTTGAAGGTCTGGTAGAATTCTGAGCTGAAACCATCTGGCCCAGGGCTTTTTTTGGAGGAGGCTGTGAATGACTGTTTCAATTTCCTTGGGGATATAGGTCTATTCAGTCTTTCTATCTGATCTTGACTTAATGTTGGTAGATGGAATCTATCAAGAAAATTGTCCATTTCGTTTAAATTTTCAAATTTTGTAGGCGTATAGGCTTTTGTAGTATGACCTAATGATTGTTTGAATTTCTTCAGTGTCTGTAGTTATGTCCCCCTTTCATTTCTGATTTTGCTGATTTGGATAGATTCTCTCTGCTTTTTAGTTAGCTTGGCTAAGGGTTTGTCTATCTTGTTGATTTTCTCAAAGAACCAGCTTTTTGTTTCATTGATTCTTTGAATAGTTTTATTTGTTTCTAATTGATTGATTTCAGCCCTGAGTTTGATTATTTCAGCCTTCTGCTCCTCTTTGGTGTATCTGCTTCTTTTTTTTTCTAGGGTTTTCAGTTGGGCCATTAAGTTACTTGTATGTGATGTTATAAATTTCTTCTTGAAGGCACTTAGTGCTATAAATTTTCCTCTGAGCACCGCTTTCAATGTGTCCCATAAATTTGGGTATGTTGTGCCTTCATTTTCATTGAATTCTAAAAGTCTTTAATTTCTTTCTTTATTTCTTCCTTAACCCAGCTGTCATTGAGTAGCAAGTTGTTCAGTTTCCATGTGTGTGTCGGCTTTTTTGTTGTTTCCATTGTTGTTGATGTCCAGCTTTAGTCCATGGTGGTCCGATAGAATACAAGGGATTATCTCAATCTTTTATATCTGTTGAGGCTTGCTTTGTGACCAACTATATGGTCTATTTTGGAGAAGGTTCCATGAGGTGCTGAAAAGAAGGTATACTCTTTTGAGTTTGGGTGGAAAGATCTGTAGACGTCTATTAGGTCCATTTGATTTAGGGACTCTGTAAGTGCTTTTATTTCCTTATTTGGTTTCTGTCTAGTTGATCTGTCCCTTGGTGAGAGCGGGGGTGTTGAAGTCACCCACTATTAGGTATTGCTATCAATGTGTGGTTTAAGCTTTAATAATGTTTCATTTATGAATGTGGGTGCTCTTGTATTTGGGGCATAGATGTTTAGAATTGTGATGTCTTCTTGGTGAATTTTTTCCTTTGATGAAAATGTAGTGCCCCTCTATGTCTTTTTGATTAGTTTTGGTTGAAAATCTATTTTATTAGATATTAGGATAGCCACTCCTGCTTGTTTTTGGGTCCATTTGCTTGAAAAACTGTTTTCCAGCCATTTACTCTGAGGTAATGTTTATCTTTGTTGCTTAGGTGTGTTTCTTGGATGCAGCAGACTGTTGGATCCTGTTTCACCCATTCTGTTAGTCTGTGTCTTTTTATTGGAGAGTTGAGTCCATTGATGTTGATAGATATTAATGACCATTGAATGTTATTTCCTATTATTGTGTAGTTGGTGATGTTACTGTGGATCATTGCTTGTTTGCTTTTGACTTTTGTTGGAAAATATCTTTAACCTATGTTTTCTTGGGTGTATTTGTTTTCATTGGATTGGAATTTTCCTTCTAGTATCTTCTGTAGGGCTGGGTTGCTGTTCAAATATTGCTTAAATTTGGTTTTGTCATGGAATATTTTATTTTCTCCATCTATGTTGATTGAAAGCTTTGCTGGGTAAAGTAGTCTAGGTTGGCACCTGTGGTCCCTTAGGGCCCCCATGATCTCTCCCCAGGCTCTTCTGGCTTTCATAGTTTCTGATGAGAAGTCGGAGTGATTCTGATAGGTTTGCCTTTATATGTTACTTGGCCTTTTTCCCTTGCTGCTTTTAGTATCTTTTCTTTGTTCTGTAGATTAAGTGTTTTGACTATGATGTGGCGTGAGGAGTTTCTTCTCTGGTCTAGCCTATTTGGTGTTCTGTAGGCCTCTTGTATGTTTGTGGACATCTCTTTCTTTAGGTTGGGAAAATTTTCTTCTATGATTTTCTTGAAAATATTTTCTGGACCTTGTAACCTGGACTCCTCTTCTTCTTCAATTCCTATTATTCTTATATTTTGCCTTTTCATGGCATCCTTGATTTCTTGGATGGTTTGTGTTTGGGATTTTTCTGATTTTATTTTTTGCTTTGAGGAAGTATCAATTTCTGTGAGTGTATCTTCAGCACCTGAGATTCTCTCTTCCATCTCTTGAATTCTATTAGTGATGCTTACCTTTGAGATTCCTTCTCTTTTCTCTAAGTTCTTCAGTTCCAGGGTTTTCTCAGTTTGTGTTTTTTATTGATTCTAATTCTGTTTTCATGTCTTGCAACATTTCCTTCATCTGTTTGAGTGTGGATTCCTGTGTCTCCAAGATGGACTGTATTTTTTGTTTGTTTCCTCTCTTAGTGCCTCTGCTTCTGCCTCAATTGTTTGGCTCTATTTGCATGTATTTCTTTAAGAGCTTCTTCGTTCACCTCGTTTGTCTTTGTTTCTATTTGGGAGGCCAAATCGTTAAGGGATTTTTTGTATCCTCTTTAACTGTTTGAATCTCTATGACTATTTCTCTGAGAGATTTGTTTGTTTCCTCTTTATGTGCCTCAAATAACTGGATAATCATAGCTTTAAAATCATTTTCTTTTTCTGTTTCTGCTGAGTTGGAGTGTCAATAATTTTGGAGGTTGCGGTGAAGCCATGATATCATGATTTGCGTTGGTTGTATTCTTTAGCCGTCCTCTGGCCATTTGGTTATCTGTCATGTACACTGTCTGTTCCTGGATTCTGCAGGTCAGACTGGTTTTTCTCTGGTATCTGGAGAATTTTTCAGGAAAATGAAGGTATAGTGAGGTCTAGTGGTTTCAGTGTGTGCGTTGGTTATTCAGCTATACCTGTAGAAGGAAAGTTCATGGCGCAGAAGGGCAAATGTGGGGTAGCGTGTGTTTGAGCGTGTGCTTGTGGGTGTGTCCTAAGGGACAGGGTGTTGGTGAATGAAGAGGCCTTCAGTGTGTGAGAGGGGTGCTTTGCAGGCACTGAAGTTGTTGCAGGCGCTAAGGGATCGCAAGTGCTGTTGAAGAATCTTGTGGCGTATTGATTTTACGGTCTGCTGGTCTTTAGTGTCTATTCAGCTGGTTTTCTGCCACTGAGGGGTTGGATGGCCCGTACAGTCACAGGCTGGGCAGCCCTGTGTAGTCCGTGCTGCCACTTTCAGGCTTGGGATCTGGGACGGGTTGTACTGTGGGTCTGAGTCTCTGTGGCTAGCACTGTATTGGGCATATCTTTTTTCCATTGTATGGTTTTGGCATCTTTGTCAAAAATCAGGAGTCCATAGTGTGTGGGTGTATTTCTGGGACTTCTATCCAATTCCGTTGATCCACTAGTTGGTGTATATGCAGTTCTTATTACTGTTGCTCTATAGTACTGTTTGAGATCAGGGATGGAGATACCTCCAGAAGATCTTTTATTATGGAAAATTGTTTTAGCAATTCTGGGTTTCTTGTTATTCCATATGAAGTTGGGAATTTTTCTTTCAAAGTCTGAAAAAGAATTGTGTTGGTAATTTGATGGGAATTACATTAAATCTGTAGATTGCATTTGGTAAGAGGACCATTTTTACTATGTTAATCCTACCAAGCCATGAGCATGAGAGATCTTTCCATCTTCTGATATCTTCTTCTATTTCTTTCTTTAGAGACTTGAATTTTTTTCATACAAGTCTTTGACTTGCTTGGTTAGGGTCACACCAAGGTACTTTATGTCCTTTTTGACTATTGTGAAGGGTGTTGTTTCCCTAATTTCTTTCTCAGCCCTTTTGTCTTTTGTATACAGAAGGGCTACTCATTTTTTGAGTTGATTTTGTATCCAGCCACATTGCTGAAGGTGTTTGTCAGCTTTAGGGGTTCTCTGGTAGAATTTTGGGGGTCACTCAGGTATGCTATCATATCATCTGCAAATAGTGGTATTTTGACTTCTTCCTTTCCCATTTGTATCCCCTTGATCTTCTTTAATTGTCTTATTACTCTAGCAAGGACTTAGAGAACTATGTTGAAGAGATATGGAGAGGGCAGCCTTGCCTTGTCCCTGAATTCAGTGGGATTGCTTTAAGTTTCTCTCCGTTTAGCTTGATGTTGGCTATAGGATTGCTGTATATCACCTTTACTATGTTTAGGTATATGCCCTGTATCCCTGATCTCTCCAATACTTTAAACATGAATGGATGCTGAATTTTTTCAAAAGCTTTTTCAGCAACTAAGGAGATTATCATGTGTTTATTTTTCTTTCAATTTGTTAATATGGTGGATCATATCGATGGATTTTTTTGTATATTGAACCACCCCTGTATACATGGCCTGAAGGCTACTTGGTTGTAGTGGATGATATCTTTGATGTGTTTTTGTATTGGGTTTGCAAAGTATTTTGTTGAGAATTTTTGCATCAATGTTCATAAGAGAGATTGGCCTGAAATTATCTTTATGCTGGGGTATCCAGGGCTGCTTGCTCCTGAATAACTGGGTTCTGGAGGTGCCATATTGCTTTGTCTTTTGTTGGTTGAGCTTTTACACTGGCCTCTAACCATTGGGATATCTTAGGTGTTGGGTGTTATTTTCTGGTACTTCCCGGAATCCTGTGGTGGGTTGAATCCCCTTGGCAGGAAGATGATTTTTCCCAAAGGAGCTCTCCTCAGTTTTTTAGGTATGGTCACTGAATGGCAGGTGTTTTTCAGGAATTGCCACAGCTCATCTCAGGCATACAGACCTGAGTAGTAATTGTTGCCTTTGTTAGTAAAGGGGGCTATCCTCTCACCCAGAGAAGTTCTGGAGACAGCTGCCCTGCTGCTGGGTTTCTTGTTTTAAATTTAGTGAGCTGCTGCTGTAACCTGAGTGCCCTGTGGCTTGGTCAGTTTAGTTAGGGATAACTGGTTGTCCCTTAGAGCAGTATCTAGGGGTTGATCTCAGGGAACCCAGGCTTCTCTAGGTCTGAGTTTGGAGCTCTGTGCCCCAGCACACAGGTGGTAAACAGTGGCAGGTGAGCATCACTTTCATGAGTACAGCAGGAGGCTAGAGGCTGGAGCCTGAGGATAACCAGAAACTTTTCTGGAGCTAGGTGTCCTGAGGTAGGGCCAGATATTTCCCCCACCTTTGGGTTTCCTCCCAACAGGAAAACTCAGTCTGTGGTGTTTGACGTGGTGTGTAGAATGCGTAGGCACTTGCCAATGATGGCTCCAAGCTGGTGACTGGGAAAAAAGCTGAGAACTTTTCCAAGAATGTTCCTGTGTATGGTGGATGTAGTGTGTGTGTGTGTGGGGGGAGTTGGATGAGTTCTCTAAGCTGGGACCTGCTATTTCCCTGCCTGTGGGGTTTTCTCCAGACAGGGAAACCCAGCCTCTAGTGTCCTGGGGCACACAGTTCTGTGATGGAGAGTAGGGCATGCAGGGCTAGCAGCTGGAGGCGCACTCAGGCCTGGCGGCTGTGCACCCACCGTTCTGCAGGACCTTTCCTGGGAGAGAATGGGTGACCTGAGGTGAGTACTGTTTTTTTTTTTTTTTTTTTTTCTAGAATGGGGCTCCCAGTCTCTGGTGCCCTGGAGAACATAATTTAGTCTGGAAAGGTTATCAGGACACAAAGGTGTATCCTGCGACCCGGGATATCTTCCGGGTTCTTGCTGAGTGACCTGAGAGTGGACCTGACTGACTCCCACACCGTGGAGTTTCCTCTCACCTGGGAAACAGGATCTCTGTTGTTTTAGGGCCCGAGTTCAGTCTTTTAGTTGCTCTACCAACATTGCTGTCCTACTCCTCAGACCCAATGTCTTCCTGGCACCACCATCTTGGATTCCCCCCTTCCTCATCCTTTTCAAATAATTTTGGTTGAAAGTCTATTTTATTAGATATTAGAATAGCTACTCTTGCTTGCTTCTTGGGTCCGTTTGCTTGAAAACCTTATTCCTGCTGCAACATCCCAGGAACTTTCAGAGAGATTAGCTAGGTGCTCTGAGGTTGGACCCGATTGTTTCCCTCATCATTGGTTTTCTTCTTACCTTGGAAACACAGTCAGTGGTGTTTGGGGGCCGACAGATCCAACTATTGGTCACTGTGCAGTCTCTGCTACTCAGCTTATCAGACACAGTGTGCAATCAGCCCAGCCATCTGGGATCTATTTTTAATTTTTACTGAATATGAGTATTTTGATTGCATGCATGAATATGCACCTCTTGTGTGCCTAATCCTCACAGTAGTCTCAAGAAGATAGTGATTTAAGTTTTGCCTTAATAATAACATGATATTTCCAATAATATATATTTTCTGGTACTATATTTTAGGCTACAATTGGGATGACCATAATATTGAAGAACATTTTCAAAGTTCTACAAGTAATAAAAGGTAACTTTATGTGCATGTTGATACAGATATAAATCTTAAATTTTAATGTGTCCTGGAAGTTTGGTATTTTTTGTTTGTTTGTTTATTTATTGGCTGCTTTTTATTTTCTGTTTTTGAAATAGATTTTTTTCTGGGTATCTGTGACTTTCTTAGACTTGCTTGTTAGACCAGCCTGACCTCAAAATCACACAGATCTGCCTGCTTCTACCTCCACAAGTGCTGGGATTGAAGGCATGTAACAGCACACATGGCTGTGTCCTGGAAGTTTTAAAGAAAAGCAACAGTGTAAAAACAGCACTGCTTTAAGTGTACTGATGATGATTAAAATCTCATAATTCCATGTACTTCAATGTCAGATATCAGATTTGTGTTTACAAGGCACTCCCCTAAGATAGAAGAAAATAAAATAATATTGTAACAAAAATATCATTTGAATCATACGGACATTACAGCTACTGACTTGAACTGCTAATCTGTTTAGTCTCATTCTATACTCAGATATTGTAAGAGGTATACACACTGAATTGGTGATCAGTATGTGTCCAAAACCTTCTAATAAGCAAAAATTTCATAGTGAAACCAGTGTTACTCATTTTTCGTGCAGTAACATTGTAAAGTTTAGTGAAAGGAGCAGCTTATCAGAATCAAGAATATTGTTGTGGAGAAACCTTAATCCCTGTATGACATGTCTATGATGAACAAAAAACAAACGGTGTTAATTCAATGTGGAAATCTTTATTATTTTTGTAAATTAAACTGGTATATCATATGTCAAAATGATTCTAAGACAAATGAGCATAAGGATATTGAAAGAAGCAGTGTCCCTGTCTTTCTCCAAGAACAATTGATTTGGTAGTAGTCCCCACTGTGAGTAAATTTTCTGAATGTGATAAATGGTTACTGTTAATTGGTTTTGCAACTTCACTGAGAATTCATCAGCAAACTCATATTGCTGAAAATACCTATGAATACTAGGAATTTGGAACTTCTGCTTGTCTTGGCTTACTTTGTAAAAGAAGTATCATTCATAGAGTACAAAAATTTGTGAATGGGATTGCTGTGGTAAAACTCTGAATTTTTACAATACTCTTCATATATAGGAGAAAACCTCTTATAGAAAAATGATGCTATAAAAGTGATCCACCTAACAAATGCTCTTACCACCACAGGGATCTTCAAAAATACTCATAATGAAGGGGAATACCGTGAATGTAAATAAAGTGATAAAACTTTAAAATTTGATTCTTCTTTACCATTAGACCAAATTATGAAATTAATTCATATAGATAAATATATTTGTTAGTGTTATGAAATGACTGTGGTAAATCTTTCACATATGGCAATTTTCTTTGCAGGCATGAAAGCAGTCATAGTGGAGAGAAACCCTTTAAATGCACTCAATGTGGGAAAGCCTTCCCCTATATCACTGTTCTCATATGCCATAAAAGAACACACACTGGAGAGAAACCTTATGAATGTAATGAGTGTGGCAAAGCCTTTGCAGAAAACAGTCATCTCATAAGCCATAAAAGAACACACACTGGATAGAAACCTTATGAATGTAATGAGTGTGGCAAAGCCTTTGGAGAAAACAGTACTCTCTTAAGCCATAAAAGAACACACACTGGAGAGAAACCTTATGAATGTAACCAGTGTGGTAAAGCCTTTGCACAAAACAGTACTCTCTTAAGCCATAAAAGAACACACACTGGAGAGAAACCTTATGAATGTAACGAGTGTGATAAAGCCTTTGCAAGAAACAGTAATCTCATACGGCATAAAAGAACATATACTGGAAAGAAACCTTATAAATATACCCAATATGATAAAGCCCTTGCATAACAGAGTAGTCTCCGAAAACATGAAAAAACACACAGTGGAGAGAAGCCTTGTGAGGGTAATTAGTGTGCTAAAGCCTTAGCATGTAACAGTCATCTCTTAAGACATCAACACATTCTGGTTGGAAACCATAATATAACTATGTGGCAAAGCCTTTGCACATAAATTTTCCTAATACATAAAAGAACACATACTGTAAAGAAGCTGTCTGACTATAACCGATGTGAAAAAACTTTTGGACTTCAGAATCATCTTCACACTCATGAAAGAAATCCTAATGGACAGAAACCCTGTGAGTGCTTTTAACATGGTGAAACCATTCCACATTTGTATAATCTTCATCATCATGAAAGGATTCATTGTGGAGAGAAAACTTATTAATGTTTTAATATGGTGAGGCCTTGCACAAATCTAGAGTCATCATCATCATAAAAGTATCCTTACTGGAGAGGAATTCGGTGACTATAAGCAATGTGGAAGGCCTTTCTGTAGTTTGGTCCACTGAGATCCAACAGAACTGTAAAACTAGCTCAATGGAAATGACCTCCCTTTTCTGAAGGGGAAAGGGAATAGGGGCAATAGGAATGGAGGGTTGTACAGGGGGGAGAGAAGGGAGGGGGACTACAATTGGAATGTAAAGTAAATAAACTTATTTTTATATACAATGAATGGTAAATATCAATTACATGCAAAATTATTATATAATAAAGTGTTTAGGGAAGACTTACTGATAATACTGGTTCTCAACATTTACTCTTTTCAGTTACTTCACTTTACACAAGAAACTTTTAGTCCAGTGGATGAATATGTAGGGAATGGTGAACTAACACCAGCCAGGAAGATCTCTGAGAGTATCACAACAGCGGTAGCCTGTAGAAGTTTCTTTGTGTACACATACCTTTTGTTCCAGTGGTACTATTGAAAAACATCACAACCCACACCGAATTTTGAGATATGAAGGAGGAGGCTTTCTTTTCCATGTATGACCCTGCTTTTGGCCTAGATGTGTATCCATGTCAAGGGTAAGTTTTCTCTGCCTGACTTCATCTGGAGAGTGTCTTTAGATATAGACACCACCAATCAAATTTGATAGATGGCCCTTCACACAGATCCCTGATAACTCTCCCCTCCCTTCAAATATAGGATAATTAGGTTCTGTGTTCTTGTTCTTCTTGTTCATATGATAGGAATGTGCTGTTTAATGCAAATCGAGCATCCTTGAATTGCCTAGTATTAAACAGTTATCTACACCTATGGATAGCCAGCAAGAACGACCCAGCACACACAGGATCCTTCTGCAGTAAAGCTTTAATGCATCTTGAGAGGGAGAGCATAAGCTTAGAGCAAGTAGAAACGGAGACCCCAAACGGCAGAAACCCATCCCTTATATAGGAAACTGTCCTCCGCCTAGGATGTGTCATTCCCTGATTGGCTGTTGCTCATCGGGCGAGATGACGCCACGGGCTGGGCTCGTGATGATGGTTGCCCAACGGTCATAACGGTCATAATGGTTTACCAGTTTTGGTGGCGGAAGCCAGCGCCATGGCAACCAAACCCTGGCTCTCCACAATAGTAAGAAAAACAAAACAAAAAAGCAAAAATTTGAGTCTTGTTTGGGTAACTGCCCTCCCTCAAAGAGAATAAAATAGATATATAGATAGAAAAGAAAAACAGAATCTTTGTCTTTCTCACCTTTCTTCCCTGTGGGCTCACTTGAAGATCACTCTCCAATGGAGACCATGCTTCTCTCTCTGAAGTTTATGTTACCATAGAAGTAGGATTCAAACCTGGAACTAATGGCAGGGGGTCCTAGTTAACATACAAAATCAAACTTACTTGCCATTTTCTCCCAGCAATCCTTCACTCCTTCCATGTTATCTGGTCTTCCAGGCTAGTACAGCCCATGCAATACCCTGAATTCTCCTTCCTAGGGCCAGAGCTAACCTCACTCCCCCCTCACCCATCCTTAGGCAAACTATTTTGGCTACCTGGCCCTGTCAAGAGCCATGCAGGAGCAATAGTAAAACAGCTGTAGAACTCATAGAATGTGGCTCCCCTGTGAGCATAGTCATGATGAGTTTGTCTTGGAGAAGCATAATCCCAAGGTAATGATTTTCCTGAGGACTTTGTGCTCTCATGTAGCATATCTCTGCTTGTTGCCCTTATGATGCCCATATTCCTCATAACATGAGCTGTATGAAAACTCTAAGGAGGCTTCTAGCCCATCACTGGGTGATATCATTGGCATTTGAAATTAACAATGTTTGATCTCTTTCCACCTGTTTACTGGAGCAGATTAATGAATTAAACACTGCCCTTGAAAGGAGCCATAGATGTAGATTGTTAGCAATGGCCATTACACTTAAAAAGAATTTGGAAAAATAGATTGTTTAACAAGGTCAGGGAAGATTTTTTTTTTATTACTGTTGCTCTATAGTATTACTTGAGATCTGGGATGAAGATACCTCCAGAAAATATTTTATTGTACAGACATGTTTTTATCAATTCTGGGTTTTTTGTTTGTTTGTTTTTCCATATGAAACTGAGAATTGTTCTTTCAATGTCAGTAAAGAGTTGTGTTGGTATTTTTATTGGAATTGCATTGAGTCTGTAGATTTAGTAGAGTGGCCATTTTTACTATGTTAATCCTACCAATCCTGGAGCATGGGA